>JAWHQI010000444.1:1317500-1504170 GCA_033032865.1 Dactylorhiza incarnata | reverse complement strand
GAAGGGGACTGTAGAAAGGAGTATTGACTAGTGGAAGGGGATTAGGTTTGGTAACGGGAACAAGAGGGGCTATCGGGGAGAGTGACGGGAGGGTGCCGACTTGTAAGAGGAAGTGGAGGAAGACGTCGAACAGTTTGGCTGTAGCAGGAAATGGGGGGTTGCAGTTGACTCGCCTGATTAGGGAGGTGACGGCGTTGAAGGGACTGGGGAGATTAGTATGTTGATTGGAGGCATGGAGGAGATGTTGGGGAATGCAGCTTGCGGTTTGGAGGTTGTTTGCGGCTTTCGTCAAGGGGACGATCTACGGGATGATCGCGTAAGGGCGAGCGACAAGACTGTGACAGAGGAAAGGCTAACGATTACGACTGTGATGAGGAAGGAGTCGTAAGGGGAGGTGAAACTGTGAATAAAGAATTGATCGTGCAGGAACTGGGAGACGGGACAGGCGGGGAAGGGTGCGGCTAATGCAAAAAGAAGAGGTTTGGTCGGTTATGAAATGAATGGCGAGGATGAAGGGAACGAGGGGTGGAACTGCTGGAAAATATTAAGGGACGGGAAAAACTAAATAAAATAATCGGGACGTTGCACCCCGAGATCTCACGGCATCGCACCGCGAAATGATTGTCGGTTCTGAATTCGCTCACAAAATCAACAATGCCCGAAACTGGGAGCCTCTACCCCAATTTATAACGAGAGGAGTGGTTGGGCACCCAACGTGAACGACTATGATTGGTTGTTATGCCCGGTGAACTAAAAGACTAAATACAAGTGCAAAAAAAAACAAGATACATAGAAATGGTAAAGCGGTGCTCCGAACGCGCTTGAGGTCCCAGATCGCCAATCCGATCAACGCCTCCTGCACGAGTACATAACTATGGGCCCCGACGAATAGTGGCATGTAGTCCAACATTGATCCCCATCATTGGAATTTCTGCCAACCCTCCTAAGTGGCAGCATTACTCAGATGAGAAACTGCATAATAATTGATTAGACCAAATGGAAACAATTTATTTCCATAATCCTTATTATCCATAATCATAGAAGTGTACTTCAGGTTTAACCGTATAACCAATTGATGAAAGCATCAATAGGAAGCAATATAGATGAGAGTGTGAAAAAAAAATAGTGATGGGGATCACATTTCTCGGGCGGGCCGACACTTATCGAAATCCGCCCGAGTCTACTTACACGGAGGCGGAGTAAAGATCGACAGATGGACGATCCGAGCCGATAGTCGTTTTCAGAACGACGTCAACATATTTTTATGTATTGTTTGTATTATATTTAGTGATTTTATGTTTCGGAGGATCGTGACCGTCCGCAGTGGGTTCTAAGCCCATAAATAGAGGTATATAGGCTGATTTTTGGAGATTGCAAAATTTTCAGACTCTCGCGATCACTCCAAGATGTTGATTTTGTGGACCCTTGCTGCCGAAGCCAAGGTAACTACCTCCTCTAGCACACAACTACCAAATAACCACCTTCCCCACTTTCCACTCCACATAACTACCACATAACCACCAATTTCTGACTACCCACACCTACAACTTCCAATAAGCACCTATTATTCCTCTTCCCCGGCATTTCCTAAACAGCTGAACATCTCCTCCATACCACAAACCACCATTCCCCTACCCAGTAACTGCCTCCTGTTCACGTCCAACCCCAAATTCCATTGTCCAAAACACTCCCCAGCCCCCTGCTCACATTCAGGAACAACCCAAAAGGCCATTCCAGACCATGGAAAACCTCCCATCAGCCCTCCTCTCCATCTCAACTAAATCCACGGCCATAAGCACCAAAACAGCCTCCAATTAGCAGTTTCATCCCCACGCGTCAACTCCAATGGTGGCAAAATCATGAATCCAAATTTCCCATTGTTCCATTGCCTAAATCAGTACAAGCTTCAGGTTATTGTACTCAGCCCAGCCTACTTCCTACCTAGGAATGTTCTCCCTGCAGTTCTCCCCCGTTTAGCCTTTTCTCCGGTAAATCCAAGGATAACTTCCCCTAACTTCTGTCCATAGGCAGTTTCGTGTTCTCGTAGTCCATTCAAAGCACCACTCCATCATTCCAAGCCCAGACAAGGGCAACTTTCAATTCTGGAAAGGAGTTCGACATCTCCTGCAGGCCCAACCATCCTCACAGAGCAAATTCACCCCTCATGAACTCACGTTCCGGTCCAGGAATAAAGTTCTGGGCCCGTCTCCGCTTCCCAACATTTAAGTCTCCATACAGGCTCAACTCCACTGCCAAACACCATAATTTTCCTGCCAAGTGCCCTCACTCTCCTTCTCAGTAGTTCAGCCACTCTCTATTCAACGCCCAGCATTCCACGTGTTCATCCCCACCCTACCACTTCCCACCATTGGCTACCTTTGTTGCAGAATTCCATCAGGAGACCCGAAGCCACTCTTGAATTCCGACAAACCACTTGTCGGAGTTCTTGAAATCAAGAACTTACCGTCTTTCCCGACTTTGATTACTTATGTAAGCTATTGTGTGAAATCTTTATTACTTATTGTTGGGTGAACATATCACTTAGGATACTAATTTGTACTAGTTTACTCATTAATTGTGTTACTTCTCAAGTTTATTCGCCAACCATTTAATTGAATCAATGTTTCTTTAATTTAATTAGATCTTGTTTGTGTTTCTAGCGTCTGATATCTAGTATGAATGTTCGTGGATTATTAATAATTTCAGAAGTTACTGTGATTTTTTGTTGGACTATTGTGTGTGCATCACATCATTTAGATTCTTCACGACACTTCACTAACAACAAATCATTAGTATTCCCTAAGGGCACAATTGCACTCAGTACATCCGGACTGGATCAGATAGCAAATACACAGAAAATGTTCCTAAGTAAAAAAAAATGCATAACCCATATATTCTAGTAGATTATTTAGAAATACCCACAATAGAGCTCTTCTCATCCTTCTCAGAAGCCTTGTATAAAATGTTTGGCAATAAAACTGCAGTAGCTATCTCAGAATCAACTGCTTGATCAGGAACTAACTTTTTTGTAATTGACAGTCCAAGATCAGCTATAGCATGCGACATCTGTAGTTTAGGGGAATCCAATTACATTAACTCATAAAAGCATATAAAAAGATCCAAATACATGTATCATGAAATGAATGATTATGATGACTGTATGTCATATCAAAACCAGTAAACAAAGTTCACATACTCTTGACCTTGAACAATCTGCTGCATCTTCTGAGCGCTTGATACTACAGAAGATAGAAACCACTGAAGTAAAACTATCATTCTTCCTGCCAGAACAGGCTCCTGATTGCCAACCTTCATCTCCAAGTAACAGAACAGATAGAAATAAATGCAATCGCCTGGAAGCTATGAAACAATTAGTACCCTGGAAAAAATGTTCACTTGTGTTTATACTATTTCAGAATCCCAGATTATTAAGCAGCTACTACAAAGTAAAACATAGTCTTGGATGTACGCATAAGAAATGTAATATCATACCAGTAATAGTAGAATAGGAATAATGTTTTGATAATCATCTCAATGAACCCTTATACATATACATGAGTGAGAGGAAAACCTAAAAAACAGAAGAAAGGCCAAAAAACCCCTCAACAGGGATAATACAAAATAGATGTGGGGCGACTTGAAATAATATGAATTACAACTCTCCCCCTCAAGTCAGACGGAAGATGTCAGTCATCCCTAGCTTCTGAATGTCATCAGTAAACGTATCACATCCCAAGCTTTTGGTGAACACGTCGGCCAGTTGATCTTTGGAAATAAACGAAGGGAGTTACCACGTTCTTTTTATCCAAGTGATCTTCTAATAAAATCTCGATCAACCTCAACATGCTTTGGTCCTGTCATGTTGGACTGGGTTATGTGTTATGCGAATATCGGTCTTATTGTCACAAAATAAGGAGAAGGGAGATGTATCAGTGAAACGTAGATCTTGTAACATAGTACGCAGCCACAGACCCTCACATAGGCCTGAGACATAGCACGGATTCAGCCTCCAGCACTTGATCTGGCCACACATTCTGCTTCTTGCTACGCCATGTCACAAGGTTCCACCAATGAAAGAAACAATAATTCAGTTGTGACTTTCTGTCATCTTGACATCCAGCCCAATCAGCATCGGTAAAAGACCTTAATCTCAAGTTATTGTTTTTGGAGAACAATAGACCGCGGCCAGGTGCTTCTTCAAGTATCTTAGCACACGATATGCAGCATCTTGATGTCTGATCTGGGAGAATGCCTATACCTGCTCAGAATCCCTACCGCAAATGTAATGTCAGGCCGAGTATGGGATAAGTATATAAGTTTCCCAACCAGTCTTTGATAACGTGATACATCAGCATGGTCACCATCACTATCACCATCAATCTTATGGTTCTCCTCCAAGGGAGTGTTAGCAGGAGCACACTCAAGCATCCATGTCTCCTTTAGGAGATTCAATACATACTTTCGTTGGGATGTGAATATATCCATGATCAGATCTAGCCACCTCGATACCCAGAAAGTACTGTAACCTTCATGAGTCCTTCACCCAAATTCAGCAGCTAAGAGGGTTGTAAGACTAGCAATCTCCTCTGTGTCATTTCCTATAATCACAATGTCATCCACGTAGACAGTGAGAACCACCTACCTTCTGTTCACATCTCCGGATAAACATGGTATGATCGGACGTGAGCTTGCCTTGTACCCAAACTTGAGCATAGTTGTGAAAAAACCTTCCGAACCAGGCCCTAGGAGATTGCTTCAAGCCATATAAAGATTTCTTTAAGCGGCAGACAAGCCCTTCAGCCCCCTTCTTCACAAAATCAAGAGGAAACTTCATGTACACCTCTTCTCGAGGTCACGGTGAAGAAACGCGTTCTACACATCCAGTTGATGAAGGTCCCAGTCCAGGCAAGTCGCGCAGGATAATAACACCCGAATAGAGTCCATCTTTGCAACAGGAGCAAAGGTCTCTTGGTAATCAACTCCCTGTGTCTGAGTGTATCCTTGAGCAACCAGACGTGATTTGTACCGTTCCACTTTACCGTATTGGTTTTGCTTAACAGTGAAGACCCATCGTGAGCCTATAGCTTTCTTCCCAGGAGGAAGAGAGGAGACTTCCCAAGTATGATTCTTGTCCAGGGTAGACATCTCATCGTGCATAACCTGTGTCCATACAGGCACTGCAAGGCTTCCTGCAACGATTTAGGAATAACAACCAAGGAAAGGGATGGAACAAAGGCGTGATGAGCCGGAAGGAGATGTTGATAAGCCACATGGTTAGAAATAGGGTGTTGCGTACTCGTGGCTTTACCTTTCGCAATGCAAGAGGAATATGCATATCCGCATCATCAGAATCTGAGGCTGAAGTAGACACAGATAGTGGAGGAACTCTAGTAGCATGTGTACCTGTACGACGGTGATATATGTGGGGAAGCGGAGAGATCAGGGTGGGAGATCAAAGGTACCTGGATAGGAGCAGTAACTACCGGAGTATGTGCTTGTGGTAAAGTGGAGGTCATGGAAGGAAGGAGAGGAAGAGGGATAGGAGTAGGAGTAGTAGCTGTATCATCATCACTCTCCACCTGACGAAGAGAATGAGTCGAAGGCAAAAATAAAATTCATGCTCCCGGAAAATAGCGTCCATGGTACAGAACATACGTCGGGACGGAGGGTGATAACAACGATACCCTTTGGAGGTAGAAGAGTAGCCAAGAAAGACACAACGGGGAGCTCGAGGGTCAAGTTTGCCACGACTGGGTTGGTGGATATGCACAAAGCAAACACACCCAAAGATACGCGGTGCCAAATGGGAAGTATGAACCACAGAGGTAGTGGAAAGACGAGCTAGAGGAGTAGTATAGGAAAGAACACGAAAAGGAAGACGATTGATAAGATGATCGGTGGTGAGAACTGCATCCCCCCAATAGGTTTTGGGAAGGTGCATGGTGGATAGAGGGCATCGAGAAACCTCAAGGAGGTAACGCTTTTACGATCGGTCACACCATTTTGACTAGATGTGTGGACACGTTTTATGGTGGATAATACCATGAGTGTGAGATAAGAACCGAAAGCACCACGATCGTCATATTCCCCGCCATTATCACTTCTAAGAACACGAATAGAAGCATCGAATTGAGTTTGCACCATTTTATGAAATATTTGAAAGCAAGAAAAAACTTCACTTTTTTTTCTTCAAAAGATAAACCCATGTAGTACGGGAGAGCAGACAATAAAGATGACAAACCATCGAAAACCATTTAAAGATAAAATAGGGGACGACCCCCACACATCAGAATGTATCACATCAAAAGGAAAAGTACTGGGAAAAGAGAGATGCGTAGAAGTATGTCGCACATGTTTAGACTCATCACATACATCACAAGTAAAATTCTGAAGAAAAGGTAAAAAAGCAGGAAACAATTTTTGCAGATAAGTGGAAGACGGATGTCCTTGGCGCAAACGCCAACAGAGAACATCATCAGTTGTGGCGACGGAACAGGAAAATGCCTGAGAGGGTATCTGGGGGTCCAGGTAGTACAAAGCCACCACGATTCCTATCACTGTCAATGTTCCGCTTCGTACCCAGTTCCTGAAAAACACAAGAATTAGGAAAAAGGGTTACATAGCAGTTCAGAGATCTAATAATATTGCGGATGGAAAGCAAATTGCGAGGAAAAGAGGGGACATGAAGAACAGAAGGAAGAGAAATAGACGGGAAACGTGAAGATGTTGTCTTTGCCCGCAATAGAGGATAAAGATCCATTTGCAGAAATGACCTTGTCCTTACTAGACAAGGGGTATAAGAGAAGAAACCTGAGGAAGACCCAGTCATATGGTGTGTTGCGTCGGAGTCAAGCACCCATTCAGAGGAAGAAGGTAGTGGCAGCAGTGAGCACTGGGCATCGCAAAAGTAGCCAAGGAAGTAGAGCCTCCCTGTACAGAATCGGACTGAAAGGAGAGCAAACGACGGAGGGCGTCCACTTCCTAAGCTGTAAGAAATCCAAGAGGGGAACAGTAGGACTCATCATAGACATATGTAGTGTAAGCAGCAACATGAGAGCGATGGGCACTATGTCTCTGGCCACCACGACCTGATCCACCGACCACAGCCACGACCACAACCGCAAAGTCTCCTTCAATAGTTCGGCGGGCGCAGCAGGTGCATCCGCCCCGTCCCTAGCCACCTTCTTGACGGTAATCTTCTTCGGCGGCTTCGTCGTCCACCTCTTCGTGGAAAGTTTGTCGAGGGAACTGGCGGATTTGCCAGATATTTTGGAAACACCACTTCCTACTTCTTGGTTCGGGAGGTTGAGGTCTTTGGTGGGGTCGGCCTCCAGATTCCTCCTCATATCGGAGATCGTAACCTTTATTCCTGAGCTCGCTGCCTGCTGGGAGGAGAACACTTCGCTCTCTTTGGAGATGGCAGGAACCCTCACGGGAGGTTAGGTGGAGGGACCGCCGGACGGTTTCTTCTTAGAGGACGCAGCCACCTTACTCACGCCTGCGGACGCTTTAGTCATCGGTCCACCGCTTTTCTTTTTCATTAAGTCATCGAGAAGAGCATAGTTCAGGGTGGTCATCCTTCAGGAATAAGATTGCGACACTACAAGGCAAATGAAGCAAGATGATCCAGGGGTTTGGCATTGGGCTATTTATAGATTTCCAGCGGCGCGAGGATCGAGTCGCAGTCTTTGCGGTTATCATTGTACTTTTTCGAAGTCCGAGCAGACTTTACAAAATGCAGGGATTATGTTAACCCAAATCCTGCAACCGCAGCCAGCGCCAGTCCAATCCGGCTCCAAGACTTTCGGCGGACACTCCACGGGATGGGCGGTTACTCAGTTAGTGGTCGCGCTTTCCCCCTCCTCAGAAAGGGTACGCGCAGTTACTTGGCGAGTAGTCGAGTACCCGCGCGCTCCTCTTGCCAACCCTCAGCAGCGTCCAGATCGGAGAAGTCGGGGCGAATACAGTCCAGAATCCGCCAAGCTCCTTCCTTTTTAGCTAGCAAAGGTTCATGCGGTTACAGCATGTTGTGCCTGCGCGACTTCGTCAACTCTCCCTGCTACCCGACTCCTCGTGTACCCCGGGTAGTTGAGCATTTAATGTTGTATTGAATGCTCCCAACCGTCCAGGCGGCCTACCCTCATAAATAAATAGAGGATCAGGGGTGCTTGGAAAGAACACGAAACTTGATTTTGTACCGTTGTAGGTGCGGTTTCAAGTTTTGTCATTTGGTTGTCTTCTCGTTGTGTCTGTGTCTTGTAATAGCTTATATAGTCTTTTGAGAAATATCATTGTCCGCAGCAAGTGGTTATTCGCCGTTGCGGGTACGTCTGGTGTTCGCCGCTGCCAGCAGCATCCTTTCTTTTCTGTGCACAGTTCGCACGGCCCTTGTGGGTTAGTAAACCGATTGTTTGTGGTTCCTGATTTTCCCCAATACACTTTTTGGTTGGTCGCTGAGTATGGAAAGTTGGTGACAAATTTGGTGCCAACACTTCTACTTCTTGGTTCGGGAGGTTGAGGTCTTTGGTGGGGTTGGCTTCCAGATACCTCATTATATCGGAGATCGTAACCTTTATTCCCAAGCTCGGTGCTTGTTGGGAGGAGAGCACTTTGCTCTCCTTGGGGATGGCAGGAACCCTCGCGGAAGGCTTGGTGGAGGAACCGTCGTCCGATTTCTTCTTAGAGGATGCGGCCACCTTACTCGCACCGGCGGACGCTTTAGCCGCCGATCCTCCGCTTTTTTTCTTCATTAAGTCACCGAGAAGAGCTTAGTTCAGGGCGGCCATCCTTCGCGAATGAGATCGCGACACTACAAGGAAAATGAAGCAAGATGAACCAAGGGTCTGGCACTGGACTATTTATAAATTTCCAGCGGCGCGAGGAACGAGTCGCAGTCTTTGTGGTTATCAGTGTACTTTTTCGAAGTTCACGCAGACTTAAAAAGTGTGGGTATTATGTTAACCCAAATCCTGCAACTGCAGCCATCGCCAGTCCAATCCAACTCCAAGACTTTCGGAGGACACTCCACGGGATGGGCGGTTACCCATTTAGTGGTCGTGCTACCCCCTCAGAAAGGGTATGCGCAGTTACTTGGCGAGTACCCGCGCGCTCCTCCTGCAAGCCCTCAGCAGCGTCTAGATCGGAGATGCCGGGGAGGATACATTCCAGAATCTTCCTAGCTCCCTCTTCCTTTTTAGATATCAAAGGTCCATACGGTTACAGCATGTGGTGCCCGCGCGACCTCGTTTCCTCTCCTTGCTATCTGACTCCTCGTGTACCCCAAGTAGTTGAGCATTTAATGCTCACAACCGTCCGGGCAGCATACCCTCGTGTATAAATAGAGGGTCAGGAGTGCTTGGAAAGGACACAGAACTTGACCTGAATCTGCCCCGTTATAGATGTGGTTTCAAGTTCTGTCATTCGGTTGCCTTCTAGTTTTGTACATGTGTCTTGTAATAACTTGTAATAGCCTTTGAGAAATATCATTACCCGCAGCAAGTGGTATTCGCCGCTGCGGGTACGTCTGGTGTTCGACGTTGTCAGCGGCATCCTCTCTTTTCTGTACTATGTTTGCTCAGCCCTTGTGGGTTAGTAACCGATTGTTTGTGATTCCTGATTTCCCTCGATACCCTTTTTGATTGAGCCTGGGCACGCCGCTTCATCAAAGCGATAGGGCTTCATTTCCAATAAACGTCATCAACTTCTTGAGAGTAATGACAGTTATTGGAGAATATCGCTCAGTCTTCTACGAAATAGTTCATATGAGCTAGCCTCTGGGATATTTATATTGAAGCAAGGCATTAAAGACAGATAGTAACATATGCGGTTAAAGTTTATTTGTTCGCAATTCTCGCAAATTTGAAAAAATGTGGGGATCTTGTTTACCCGGAATACAGCGAACGCAATCAATCATCAAGGACCGCTCTTCTCGGATGGACAAACTTCCAGGACAACCGTATAAAATCTTTACATTAGCGGCTCGGGCGGACACTCATGATGATATCGCGTAACCTCGGCTCCCAGACACAGCTCGTGCGAGCATCAATTTTGCATTCGTCCGACCTCTTTTTGTAATACCTATTCACCATGTATACTTCTACCTCTACCTGTTTCTTATGTGCTTGGGCAACAATTTTCTTCTTGAGTGTATCCACTTGGGTAGCCCTCAGTAGTATAAATATGAGTAAATAGTACCGTGAAAGGCATCCCGAAAACGATCATCGAGCTATCCACAAGTTTCGGCGAGCTCGATTCCCGAAATTTCATAGTACCCACGAACTCCATCAGTAGCAACTCAACTCTTGTAATCGCACATTTAATCAATAACATCACGCATAACTAAAGGTCTGCGTTGTGCGAAACCTGGTCTCACCGCCTGCGACATCCCTTCTATTCTAACAATCCAAAGTAACGGGCCACCTAAAGCACTTAATTTGCCATTCCTCTCCTGGAGTATGGAGTTGAGGCGTTTTCAGCCCCAACAATCACAACTTCAAACCACATTGTGAGACTAAGCTATACAGGATGCACAACACTGCTAATGAGCTATAGAAGTGGGTCTTTAGCAGTTGGGCTTCCTATACGATATTTCTTATATATTCTACCACAAGTTGGAGTGTATATATCGTAGGTTCCAAGCTTTGAAACAAACTAGCGGAAAAGTGCACGAGGCAAGGTCTTCGTGAAGATATCAAAGAGTTGGTCAGGAGTGGGAACATGTCGGCAAGATTGCATATGTCGGGAACACGTCGGTTTAGGTTTTTAATGTTGGCTTTAATATGTCGGGGGATATATCGGGAATATTTCATATGTCGGGTTTTAATAATTAATTATTTATATACATAATTGCATATAAATGTAATCTCTTTTTTTAATTTATATATATTAATGTATTAATAATTTAATATTTATTGAACTTTTAAATCTACCAAATTTGTATAAACATTATATGTTACACAATTAATAACAGTATATCGCATTTAATTTGGCTTAATAGATACCAAAGATGGAGAGCGCGATATATATAAAATTGCTCGAGCTAGAGAGAGGAAGACAAGAGATTTAAGCCAAATTAAATGCATAAAAGATGAAACAGATACGGTTTTGACGGATGATGTGGCTATTAAGGAGCGATGGAAAAGATATTTTTATCAACTATACAATGAAGGAAAAGATAATGAACTGAACTTGGAAGAGTTAAGTAAATCGGAGGAGTATAGAGACATAACTTTTTATCGTAAAATTCAAGCATCAGAGATAGATGACGCTCTGAAGAAGATGAAAAATGGAAAGGCGGTTGGACCAGACGATATACCCATTGAAGTATGGAAATGCTTAGGGAGGGAAGGAATTTTATGCCTTACAAGTTTCGTCAATAAGATACTGAAGACAAAAAGGATGTCAGACCAATGGAGAGAAAGTATTTTGGTACCTTTGTATAAGAACAAAGGAGATATACAAAATTGTGTCAATTACAGGGGAATTAAATTAATGAGTCATACTATGAAACTATGAGAACGAGTAATAGAGAGCCGAGTTAGACGAGAGACTAGCATCTCAGAGAATCAATTTGGATTCATGCCAGGGAGGTCAACCATGGAAGCTATACATCTCTTGAGGAGACTCATTGACAACTATCGGGAAAGACAAAAAGATTTGCATATGTTGTTTATCGATCTGGAGAAGGCGTATGATAGGGTTCCAAGAGAGGTCTTGTGGAGAGTCTTAGAAAAGAAAGGTGTAAATGTATCATACATTGACGTAATCAAAGATATGTATACAAATTCAGTGACCAGGGTGAGGACATCTGGAGGATTAACACAGGAATTCCCTATCGCTGTTGGCTTACATCAAGGGTCAGCTTTAAGCCCTTACCTTTTTTACCCTTATCTTAGATGAGCTCACCGGACATATCCAGCAAGCAATACCTTGGTGTTTATTATTTGCAGATGATATTGTTTTTGGTCGATGAGACGCGCGAGGGTGTAAACGCGAAACTGGAATCTTGGCGAGACACTTTAGAAAAGAAGGGTTTTAGGTTGAGCAGGACAAAGACAGAGTATATAGAGCTTAAATTTAGTAGTGCAAGAAGGTCAGATGACTCCGTCATTAAATTGGGTGACCAAGATATTTCCGCAGTGAGTGCTTTAAATATCTGGGATCGATAATTCAAAAAGATGGAGGTGTAGATAAAGATGTGATTCATAGAATCCAAGCAGGTTGGTTGAAGTGGAGAGGCGCGTCTGGGATCCTATGTGATCGTAAAGTACCACTAAAACTTAAAGGCAAGTTTTACCGTACTGCAATTAGGCCTGCAATGCTCTACGGTTCTGAGTGTTGGGCAGTGAATGGTGTACACGAGCAAAAAATGGGAGTCGCGGAGATGAGAATGCTTAGGTGGATGTGTGGTCACACGAGACTGGATAAAATTAGGAATGAATGTATCAGGGATAAGATAGGAGTGGCGCCAATTGTAGAGAAGATGCGAGAAGCTCGTTTAAGATGGTTCGGACATGTACATAGGAGACCATTAGAGGCACCTGTTAGGCGTTGTGAGAGTTTAGTCACTAGACATGTTAAACGGGGGAGGGGTAGACCAAAAAAAGACTTGGAATGAAACTATAAAGAAAGACATGATGTACTTAGGCATTAATGAGACTATGCTTAAAGATAGGGCGCAATGGCGACAGAGGATCCATATAGCCGACCCCACTATGGTGGGATAAAGGCTTGAGTGTTGTTGTTGTTGTTGTTGTTATATCGCATGGAAGAAAGCAAGAGGAAGTCGGGAAGTCGTCGATAACAATGGAAGATAAGGAACCTTCAGTCTAAAATTCAAAGGCCAAGCAGAATCGAAGTCAATGAAGGATGGGCATAGGAAAAAAAGTCAGAGGAAGAACACAAAGCAACTTTGCTACAGAACAATTTTGATTTATTGTCTATTAGACAATAGACATTATAGGGCAGCCCGGTGCACAAAGCATCCTCGCGCAGCGAGGGTCCGGGGAAGGGTCCGACCACAAGGGTGAAATTTAAGCAAACCATACCTAGCATTTTTGCAAGAGGCTATAGACATCGGAATATAACGGTCGATATATCGGCGAATATATCGACCGATAACGGATATACCTAACGATAGTTGATATATCGGATGATATATTCCAAAATGATATTTTGTGAAAAAATATTGAAAGCGTGCCGTTTGATCCATTAAACCTTTATGTCCGCCGACATGTCGGTTATGTGAGAGATCAATTTTGCGAAGCTGGACTTTTTCTCTGATGAAGTGGCAGTGTACTTCAATGTGTTTGGTTTGTTCATGAAAAACAGAATTTTCAGCTATATGCATAGTTGTTTTACTATCGCAATTGAGGATTGTAGGAGATATAAGAGATACGCGAAGATCGGTGAGAAGACTCTTTGTTAGTCATCTCACTCATGATCATGACTGCTCCATAACAACAATGTTGAATGTGAAGTACAGCTAAGAGAGAATAACTGGAATGGTGGACGGGGCTGAAGCATCATTTGTCACCATCTTATAAATTTAAGGAGAGATTCGACTCACCCAGAAGAGGCATGCAAGAATCTTTGAGTAAGGTTCAGCAAGCCTTGGCGAGCTCAGGCAACAGTGTCGGCAGGTTCCAGGGAGAGGTTGGAGAACTGCTAGCAGTATGCCCCCACCTTATAAATATAAGGAGACTCGACTAAGTTAGAAGTCTCAGGTAAGAAGCCACGTTCACTATTCTGCAAGCCTTGGCAAGCACATGCAAGAGTATCGGCGAGCTCAATAGCAAGTGTCTAAGAGCTCAACGCAGGTGTGGATCAGCTCAATAGCATGTATCGACGAGCTCCATGCAGGTGTCAGCGAGGTCCTAGCAAGAGTATTGGCAAGCTCAGGCATGTGACTGTGAGTTGCAATCAGCAAGCTCAAGCAGAATTTGGTGAGCTCCACGTAAATGACGGTGAGCTCCAAGCAGAATTTGGTGAGTTCCAACGATGAATGCCTGCAAGCGAGCCCCTGCGAGAAAGAGGTTCTGGTGAGCCCCTGCAAGCAAGAGGTTCCACCGAGCTCCAAGCAGGTGTCGATTAGGAATCAGCAAGATCCAGTTGGTGAGTCACAATAGATGGCGGCGAGTTCTGCTTGGCAGTTGTTGATCGGCAAGTTACAAGGTGTGCTCTGCGAGTTCCACCTTACGTAAAGTTGCTAGAGTACGATTAACCTTTGGATTTGAAATCACTGCTTATATACCTGGTATTGGCCATAATTTACAAGAACATTCTGGAGTAAGAGGAAGGGTTAAGGATTTACCTGGCGTGAGATATCACATTGTTCGAGGAACCTTAGATGTTGTTGGAGTAAAGGGTCGCCCACAAGGGCGTTCTAGTACGTTACAGCCCCCCCCCCCCCCCCCCCCATTGGTTATTCCTAAACGAGTCATGAAGGGTATAACAAACATGTCTTGTCTCCACATTGGATCAAAAACAGGGACAGGGGTATCAAAAACAGGGTCAGAGGGATCAAAAAACTACTAATTCATATAGAGCCATCGAGCCAGCCTAACCAGAAACTAGAGTTGTACGCATTATATGTAGAGAAAGCAATCGGTCGGGATCATTCAACACAACAATATGAACACGATACCAAGGAAAACCCATGTAAATACCCCTTTCTGAAAAAGAAATAGACATTATGTAACTTTGTCGCATTGAAAAAACAAAACCATAATTTAGCGTGCTCCATTTGTTCGGTATATTTTGTACAGGAAAGGATTAATATTGATTTGTATTCCTTTCTTTTGTTTATATTAAAGAAGAAAAACAGATATTATCCTATACCCAATAAGTACCAATACGCAATGAGAGGTTTTTATGTGAAATTGTGCATAGATGCTTGTTTATCATTTGAAATCATTCGAACAATAGGCTAATCCAATATATCCCATTCGCAGAGAGATTAGTGAGTTGTTCTTACGCGAAGTGCGACACGAAATTGGGAGCTCAAGCAATGCGAGGGCATGACTGACGCAGAACGAATCTATAGGTGGCGGATGTTTGACGCCCTAACCCTAGATGCAGTGCAAGCAATCGCACAATGAATGCAATGAACTTACAAAGACCCTAAAATGATATGCATGCATACATGCAATCCAATGAAATGTCACTCTAAATGCAGGGGTAAAAGCAAAAGACAAACTTATTTAATTTTGCAATGAACGAATAATTAAAATAAAATTTAAGCAAGTGCACATTTACTCACGAACAATTTAATTGAAGAGAAAGCGTGGATCCACAAATATTTGAGGCGCAAATAAATTTAAACATGTGCCAAATTAGTCCCGCAAATCCAATGATTTCACAATAACAAAGCATATAACTCACATCCAACAAAATATAGTCCAAATACACAATGTTAGAAAACATTGAAGGACTGGATAGAACTTCTGGAGGGATGAGGGGCTGGGAACGGATTAGTGGACTGCTGGGTAGGGGCTGTTTGGAGGCTAGGGGCATCCTAGAGTGTTGGGAGGCTGAGAGGAAGGGCTGTTTGGAGGCTAGGGGCATCATGGAGCGGAGAGGCTGAGAGGAATGGTTGTTAGGAGGCTAGGGGAGTCCTGGAGTGTTGGGAGGCTGAGAGGAAGGGCTGGAGGGGGGTGTTATGGGCTTCCGATTGTGATCTCGTGAAGGGCCTCGAAGGAGGAGGATGCGTAGGAAGGAGATCTCCCTTCCTTGGACCGGGAGGTGCTACGGCTGGCGAGGAAAGGGAGCGGCCGGCTGAGCGTGGACGTTGGAAGAGGGCTGAAGCGATCGCAAGTGGCGACTAAGGCTGGAGCGGGCGCGGGTTACGGAAGGGTGTTCTGTCGGCTAGAGAGAGAGATAAGGAGAGGGAAAAGAGGAGAGAGAGAATTTTGGAATTAAACTTGCATAAACTAAAGACCCCAACCGGGCGGTCAAGTAGTGGTTCACCAAAGTTGCCCCTCATTTGGGCTTACAACATATGGGACAAAATGCTGAATTAAAACGATGCCAATAAAACGATGCAAACACATAACTAGATAAAAGATAATAAAACATGTCACGCGTCCGCGGCATGTAGGCGTCGTTGGTACGTGCGGACCCAGCGCGGGTTGGACTCGCCGCACATCATAACATCGACGCCCTCGTTGGAAGACAACTTGTCCTCAAGCTGGTTCGGGATGTCGACCAAGGGTGTAGAAGGCGGAGGTCCGACATAGGGCTTCAGCTGAGAGATATGGAAACGTCGTGAATGCGGGCATCCGACGAAAGGCCGCGGAGGTGGGCGACTTCACCAATGCGACCCATGATCTGAAATGGTCCAAAACATTTCGGTCCGAGCTTGTTGGATGTTGGCCTCGTGGCGTAAACTTGGCGGAAAGGCCTCCGGCGCACCCATACCCAATCGTCGGTGGAGAGAATGACCTCGCAATGACCCCGAATGTCAGCGACTTCCATTAGTTGAGCGTGAAGGAAACGGTTCCGGGCTGCCAGCAAGAACTCGTCGCGATCCACCAATTCGCGGTCGACTGAATCCACAATGGCAGTGTCGCCCGCATAGGATAAGAGGCGGAGGGGCTCGCGACCATAGATCAAACGGAATGGGGTGGTTTCGAGCGTCGTGTGGTATGCAATATTGTAACAATATTCTATCCAAGGGAGCCAACGAGGCCAATCCCGCGAACGATCATTGGTGATACAACGCAAATACATCTCCACTGTCTGGTTCACAACCTCCGTCTAGCCGTCGGATTGGGGGTGATAGGCCGTCGAAAAAGAGAGATTGGTGTCGTTGAGTGTGAAGAGCTCCTTCCAGAAGTTGCTTGTAAACACCTTGTCGCGGTCTGATACAAGAATCTCTGGCATACCGTGCAAGCGGAAGATCTCTTGGAAGAAAATCCGGGCCACATTTTCAGCAAGTAGTAGGCATGCCATGGCAATAAAATGAGCTCACTTCGAAAAACAATCCACCACCACCATCAAGACCGATTTATCGCGGGAGCTGGGCAGCCCTTCTACGAAATCCATGGACAAGGCGGACCAAATCTGCGTAGGTACCGGAAGACGTTGTAGGAGGCACGTGGGAAGAAGATGATCTGATTTGTTTCTTTGGCACACCACACAGCCCTTGATGAAGTCATGCACATGTTCGCGCATTCATTTCCAAAAAAAATCAGCACGGAGGCGTTTGAGCGTACGCTGAATGCCTTCATGACTGCGGCCATGAGTGTCTTCGAGGATAATAGCAATGAGTAGACGAGGAGTCCACATAAACACGGTCCCGGTAGAGAATAAGACCGTCACGGGCTGTCCATTGCGGGTCGGTGAGGTGCTCGGCCGCCTGGTGGAGGAGTTCAGACAAGCTTGGGGAGAGTTGTATCTCTTGGCGGATCATGGTGAGGAGGTCGGCAGCGGGAAAGGAGGTAGCAAATAAAGCGGGCTCGGTCTGAGTATCTCGACGAGAAAGGGCGTCGGCGGCGCAATTTAAAAACCCCGCTTTGTACTCCACTCGAAAGTCAAACCAGAGGAGTTTGCTCACCCAACGTTGTTGCGGTACTGTAGAAAGGCGCTGCTCGAGCAAATATTTGAGGTTGTAATGGTCAGTCCGGATTAGAAAAGTGCAGCCCCACAAGTATGGACGCCAGCGTTGGACGGCTTTGGCGAGGCAAATCAACTCCTGCTCGTATGTCGGTAATTTGCGGTGGTGTAGGGCGGCCCGGCGGCTGAAATAAGCGATGGCATGTTCATCCTGCTGGAGGACGCCTCCGTAGCCGATCCCGGATGCATCGTATTCCACCTGGAATTCCACCGAGAAGTCGGGAAGGCGGAGGACCGGTGTGGACATTAAGGCCTCTTGCAATGTGTGAAAAGGATGGGTAGTCGCGTCCGTCCAAGGGAACGCATTCTTGCGTAAGAAGCCTACCAATGGCTCGGCCAGTGTGCCATAAGCACAAATGAAACATTGATAGTAGCCCGTGAGGCCGAGGAAGCCGCGAAGATCGGCCAAAGCTCCATGCCGCCACCCCTTGTAGCTTCTCCGGATCGGCCGAAACCCCCAAACCGTGAACGATGTGTCCCAAGTAGGCAACGGAGCTTTGGCCGAAAGGGCACTTGGAGGCCTTGAGAACCAACTGACGAGACCGAATCAATTGGAGGACTACATGGAGGCGTTGTTTGTGCACCGTCCAAGACTTGTTGTAGACTAGAATATCGTCAAAGAAAATGAGAACAGGTTTTCGTAGGAGAGTGGAATACCTCATTCATGAGTGCCTGTAAGGTGGAAGGAGCATTCGTAAGCCCGAATGGCATGACCAAAAATTTGAAATGGCCATGGTGGGTACGAAAGCCGGGCTTCTTGAAGTCAGCGACGGCCATGTGGACTTGATGATATCCGGAAGACAAGTCCAATTTAGAGAAACATTTTGCTCCATGAAGTTCATCCAATAAATCCTCCACTACAGGAATCGGAAACTTGTCCTTCACTGTGTGAGC
Organism: Dactylorhiza incarnata; assembly: GCA_033032865.1. Taxonomy (NCBI): domain Eukaryota; kingdom Viridiplantae; phylum Streptophyta; class Magnoliopsida; order Asparagales; family Orchidaceae; genus Dactylorhiza; species Dactylorhiza incarnata. The sequence goes on along the minus strand of JAWHQI010000444.1, from coordinate 1,485,663 downwards.
GTTAAGGGCCCGGTAGTCCACGCAAAGTCGCCATGAACTGTCCTTGTGCACTAAGAGGACCGGAGAGGAAAATGGAGACACGCTACGCCAGATGAGTCCTTGTTGAAGGAGAAGCTCACACTGTGGTTCGATTTCATGCTTTTGATGGAAGGGATAGTGGTATGTTCGTACCACAATCGAGGTCGTCCCCAGATGGAGGCATATGCGATGATCCTGTCGGCCGCGAGGCGGAAGGCCGGTGAGAGGGCAGAATATGCCAGCGAAGGTCTGTAAGAGATCTAAGAGATTGAAAGGTTGGTCGTCCCCAGTCGGAAGAGAGGTGGGAAGAGGCTCTGTGTGCACTAGAAAGGAGGATGGTAGCGGCCAAGGGTCACGCCCTTCCACTGCACTAGACGGGAGCCCGAGTACCAAGACATGGTCAAGCGGTCGAAATCATATGTAAGTGGTCCCAAGGTGCGAAGCCAACGGGCACCCAAAACCACTTCGAAGCCGCGAAGATTCACCACAAATAAATCTGCTTGCGAAGTGTATCCGTCCACCTTCCGACATATACTTGGGCACGTCATCTGTTGGTCATTGGCCACGAGACCTTTACGTGGCTGTGAGAGACAAATGGAAGGCCCAAACGGAGAGCCGTGTCGTGGAGAATGAAGTTGTGGGTGCTACCGGAGTCCATGAGAGTTAGGAGTTGAGTCCCACCGATCAACACAAACATCTGGATCGTTTGGCCCTCTTGGGGTCCCGCAATCGCATGAAGTGAGAGTTGCGGTGTGCCCGGTTCGTCTCCACCGTCATCGTCATCGTCCGAAGGATCATCTACTTCAAGCCAAAATAAACGTTTGGACTGATGACCCGGTGTGAACCTCTCATCACAATTGAAGTACATGCCTTTTTAGCGGCGGGCTGCCATTTCGGGGCGGGAAAGACGGCGGCGGAGAGGAGGTTGGGGCAGCTCTTCCCCGACTGTTGCCTTGTCGGTCGAACCGAGGGGGGCGGCCTGCGTGGTGGTCACGACGTCCCATGGTTGGATGATCTAAGAGCAGTCTCCGTTCACAAACACGGGCGAGGATCAACGCCATGGTGAGATCACGCAGTGTCTGGAATTCCACATCTCAATGGAGCCGCACATGAAGACCGATGGTGAAGAGGGGAACTTATTGTTCCGGTAAAACGGGCGTCGCCCTTGATAACAAAATCTAAAATTATTCCAAATACGCATCGATGGAGCCTGCCTGTTTGAGGGCCACAAGGTCTCCCAGTGAGTTTCCAAACCGCAAGGTACATGCTGCACTGAATTCAACCCACGAGGAATTTGGGTGTTCCCGCAACAGTTGTGTGAACCACAATTGCGCAGGCCTAGGGAGGTGGAAGGAGGGGATGTTGACACGTTCATCATCCGGCGTGTGTTGGTTGGCGAAGAAAATATCACAACGGGTAAGCCAAGCAAGGGAACCTTCGTATATGGGGAAATCCATCCGGACCGAGAGTAGGCGGGACCTTCCGTGCGAGGAGCGGCGGAGTCCACCCGGCTTGCCGAGGGAAATTCGTCTGCATGCATGGGCAGAGGAGACGGCGCACCTTGTAGGGCATACAGGCAGGCGTTGAGGGCCGCCATTTTGGAGTTCTGAGTTGTGAGCATGGTTTGGAAAACTTCCACCACCTGAGACAGGGACGGACCACCTTCACCCATCGAAAAAGGGGGCGGTAGGGCTGCGGTCGGGGTAGGCAGCAGGCCGGCGGAAGAGCTGGGCCGCGGATCAATTGCGCGGGATGGACCGGGCAGAAGGATGCGGAAGAAGTGTCGGGAGTGGAGTCGTCGGCATTTGGATCTGATACCAAGATGTTATGGGCTTCCGATTGTGATCTCATGAAGGGCCTCGAAGGAGGAGGATGCGTGATGTAGGGTAGGATACGTGGGTGCGCGACTAACATGCAACCCTAGGTGAAATGTCGGGGAAACAACTCGACAACCATAAATGATTATATGTAAGATGCAAGATAAGACGACGAGATCAATTTAAGCAATAAATAATCAAATCACACTTAGATAATTTTAGCAAAAAAAAGCAAAATAATTTTCTTAAGCAAACAAGCAATGAGTTTCCTCCACGTGAAGAGCCAAAGCAAGAGCGCACGGCGAATAGTTCCTGCAAATAACAAAATAATCTAAAACAAAAGTCCTACGATGTTATTTATCCAAACAAGTATAAGATCACAACACAATATTTAAATAATGAAAACAAGAGTTCATACAACAAGAAAACTCACAAAAGTATGAGGGATGCCCGAGGTGTAGAGATCTGATGAAGCACGGTGCGGTGTAGACGACCCGGATGGGAAACAAGGGTTGGTTGGGCGGTGGGAAGGTAGATTCGGCTGTGTGGAGGCGGATCCAGAATGCGGGAGGGTGGATCTGGCCGTGTGAAGGCGGATCCGGGTTGCGGGAGGGTGGATCCGGCTGTTTGGAGGCGGATCCGGGATGTGGGGAGGACAGATCTGGGCGTGGCGAGTGCTGGAAGCTTGAAAGAGGGGCGGTGGAAGGCTGAGGTGATTGGGAAGAGGGCGGCGGACAGCAGGGAGGTGGCTGGAAGGGAGGCGGCAGTTTCTGGACAGCAGGGAGGGGGTGGCGGCGAGGTTTTAAGGGGGTTGTATGGGCGGCTTTAGGCAGACGACTGGGCGGCTGTTGTTGGACAGCAGGGAAAGGGGAGCGGCGGCTGGCTGTTGGAGAGATATGGGGGGTGGCGGTGGAGGGATTTGAGAGCGGGGGAAGATGGCTAAGGGTTAGGGTTACCTTTGGGGAGCGGGAGAGGGCCGAGGTGTAACGGCCCAAAACGTTTAAGTGAAATTGAAAGAGACGTAAATGAATAATATTCCCGATGATGAAATAATAAAAATCAGTGTCGAGACGACGTCGCACTTTAAGTTTTGAAGTTTTGGATTTTTCAATGATTTTGCGACGCTCGTTTCGTTTTAAGTTTCATTTTATTTAGTTATTTTTTATCAGTCCTCGTAATTTCTGTATACGGGTTTGAAGGTGACTGAAGTGATTGGAACTTAAACCTATTGGTCCTGGGCTATTTGGGCTGCTGATAGACTTCTTGATATTGAAGATTTAATCTGGCCGGTTTTGGGCTGGCTGGTTTCTTTGTGGCTGCTGAAATACATACTAATATATGTTGGGGGTTATTATACTGCTTGTACAACCCTGTATTCGCCGAGTGGGCCCCCGGATCCCATGAGGTATTTTTGACACCATTTTCAGCAAGTTCCAGGACAGGAAGAGAGGCGGGCGAGTGGTGGAGGCGGGAGCTTCCCGCTCGCTCAACCAGCAAGGGGGGCGAGATCTCCAAGAGGGGGGGCGAGCTCCTCTCGCCCCCCGCAAGGGGGGTGAGATCTCCAAGAGGGGAGGGCGAGCTCCTCTCGCCCCCCCCCCCCCCCCCACCCAGCAAGGGGGACGAGATCTCCAAGAGGGGGCGAGCTCCTCTCGCCCCCCGCCCCCAGCAAGGGGGCGAGATCTCCAAGAGGGGGGGGGGGGGGAGCTCCTCTCGCCCCCGCTCCCAGCAGGGGGGCGAGCTCCTCTCGCCCCCCGCCCCCAGCAAGGGGGCGAGATCTCTAAGAGGGGGGGCGAGCACCTCTCGCCCCCGCCCCCCAACAGGAGGGCGAGCTCCTCTCACCCCCCGCCCCCAGCAAGGGGGACGAGATCTCCAGGGGGGGGGGGGGGGGGGGGGGGGGGGGGGGGGGGCGAGCTCCTCTCGCCCCCCCCCCCCCCCCCCCCCGCGCCCCCAGCAAGGGGTGCGAGATCCCCAGAGGAGGAGGGGCGACCAGCCCCTCTCTCGCCCCAGCTCCAGTAAGCAGGATGGTCTGCGTTAGGCATCTCAGAACAGCGGGATTTGGCTGTTCGCAGGTCAAATCCAGGGGTATTTTGGTAATCTCGTATGTCAGATTGTGGTTATTTGCAGGCCAAGTTCAAAATCCTATAAATAGGACCAAGAGGGCACCATTTGGAGGGACTTCTCTCTAGTATCTCTCTTTGGGCCTTCTCTCTCCTTAAGTTCCTTTGTTGGGTGGAGAGAGCCTCCAATGGTGCCCAAGCTTAGCATTGGCTTGGGAGGGGAAGCGCTCTAAGATCTTCCGGGTGTGTGGTGGGACCTCCTCGTTAAGCCTTTGGCTTTGTTCTTAGTTCCTTAGCCCCTTAGCCTAGAGCTCTCCCTTGGGAGGAGTAAGTGTTGGTCACCCCTCAACTTGTTGAGGGCCCGAACTCCACAGAGATCAAGTCTTGTTCACAAGTCTCGGTTTCAACATTTATGGTGCGGTGAGCGTGGAGAGTGACCAACTCAAGAAAGTCTCAAGCTGAGCTCCATGGCTGGAGGTGGAGGATCCGACCCAGGCCACTCGCAGCCCCCGGTAGCTGGAGCGATGTTGGAGATGTTTGAAAATTTCAGGCAGGAGGTCCTACAGATCTTGCAACTAACTTTTGCCGCGATAGGCGAAGGTACGAGAGGAAGTGGTCCGAAGGTCCCGTCTCAGCAGGTGGGCGAGAGCCCTCCAGGCCAGCAGCCCAGGAAGGAGGTGCCAGTGGGGGGGGGGGGGAGGCATTCGGCCCCCACTCACCCAGTCTCCTAGGAGGGGGCGAGTGGGGAGGTCCCAGATCCCCACTCGCCCAGCCCCAAGGGGGCGAGTTGGGAGGTCCCAGACCCCCACTCGCGCAGCCCCAAGGGGGCGAGTGGGGAGGTCACAAACTCCCACTCGCCCAGCCCCAAGGGGGTGAGTGGGGAGGCAGCCAGCACCCACTCGCCCGGCCCCAAAGGGGGGCGAGCGAGAGGAGTCCTTTGTGTGAGTTGATCCTCTCAGCCCCGGTTCCAGAGGGGTTTGGAGGGCCGGAGATGTCTTATTACTCCGGCAAGGATGATCCAGTCCTGCACCTGGAGTAGTTTGAGGACATGGTCTCCATCAGGCCCATGTCGGACGCTTTCAAGTGCCGACTCTTCGCGACAACTTTGAAGGAGAAGGCAAGGGATTGGTTCCACCAGCTCCCTGCGGGATCTATTTATGCCTTCGAAGACTTGCGTCGAGGTTTCCTGCTGCGCTTCTCGACGTCAAGGAAGAGGAAGAAGGATGCTGAAGCACTCTTCAAGATCAGGCAAGAGCCATGGGAGTCGCTGGCTCGTTATGTTGATAGGTTCCAGGAAGAGGTTTTACTTGTCCAAGAGGTTCCAGGGTTCACCCTCCAGCTCGCCTTCACAGTGGGGCTGCGGGAGGGGTTCTTCAAGATGAGCTTGAAGCGGAAGTCCCCCCTATCTTTCGAAGAGCTGATGGAAAGGGTGGCGGAAGAAATTGAGAGTGAGGAAGCCAACCCGGAGTTCGCAAGAAGGTTGGCCAAGCTAAGTGAACCGGAGGCAAGGCAGCAGGGTGGGAAGGTAGAGGCTCCCAAGAGGAAGTTCGACCAAGAAGAGGGCAACTTCCAGGAAGAGAGGCCCGACCCCCCAGGGTGGAGGCAGGGACCGAAGGCACCCTCTCCACCACCTCAGCAAACCATGACAATCGGTTGGGGGAGAAGGAGGAGAGCCAGGAAAGCAGAAAGAAGAGGAAAAAGATGGGATAGGGTTGAGTTACCCTACTGTGACTTCCACGAGGAGGAAGGTCACGCGACGTCCGCCTGCCCTGAGTTCTTGGAAATGAGGGAGGCAAGGGGTCCTAGGCAGCAACGGCAGCAACCGGAGGAGGTCGAGGAAGACCAGGCCTGGGAGTAGGAGACCGAGTTTTGGTTTCCATACTTAGTTTTTCTTTAAATCCATGTAGTGTGTTGGTTCACTTCCAGACTTAGTTTTTATTCCATGTAATATGATGATCAAAGTTATGAAAGTTTTCAAGCTGTCGGCCCCGATGCTGGCCCGCTGACCAGGCTCCCATCTAGCTGGCAGGGCTGGGAACCACTCGGTGGTAGAAAGATCTCAAGGTACTTAACCCCGATGCTGGCCCGCTGACCAGGCTCCCATCTAGCTGGCAGGGCCGGGAACCGCTCGGTGGCAGAAAGATCTCAAGGTACTTAACCCCGATGTTGGCCCGCTGACCAGGCTCCCATCTAGCTGGCAGGGCCGGGAACCGCTCGGTGGCAGAAAGATCTCAAGGTACTTAACCCCGATAATGGCCCGCTGACCAGGCTCCCATCTAGTTGGCAGGGTCGGGAACTGCTCGGTGGTAGAAAGATCTCAAGGTACTTAACCCCGATGCTGGCCCGCTGACCAGGCTCCCATCTAGCTGGCAGGGCCGGGAACCGCTCGGTGGCAGAAAGATCTCAAGGTACTTAACCCCGATGCTGGCCCGCTGACCAGGCTCCCATCTAGCTGGCAGGGCCGGGAACCGCTTGGTGGCAGAAAGATCTCAAGGTACTTAACCCCGATGCTGGCCCGCTGACCAGGCTCCCATCTAGCTGGCAGGGCCGGGAACCGCTCGGTGGCAGAAAGATCTCAAGGTACTTAACCCCGATGTTGGCCCGCTAACTAGGCTCCCATCTAGCTGGCAGGGCCGGGAACCGCTCGGTGGCAGAAAGATCTTAAGGTACGTACTTAGCCCCGATGCTGGCCCGCTGACCAGGCTCCCATCTAGCTGGCAGGGCCGGGAACCGCTCGGTGGCAGAAAGATCTCAAGGTACTTAACCCCGATGCTGGCCCGCTGACCAGGCTCCCATCTAGCTGGCAGGGCCGGAAACCGCTCGGTGGCCGGAAGTTCTCTAAATGTTTTTTCCCTTCGGATGGTTCCGCTGACCGGGCTCTCACTAGCCGGCAGGGCAGGTTGACCTCCTAGGGAAGCTAAAGATTTTTCCCCCCGAGGAGGTCTCTCTAGCCGGGCTCTCGCTAGCCGGTAGGGTGGGAGGACCACTCGGGGAGGATATATGTTTTTTCCGAGGTAGCTCCGTTAGTCAGATTTTCAGCACCACTCGTCGAATATGCAGGGTTGGACGTTTCTTTCCGAGCGTGTACCTCGCTCGAAAAGAGCGGGGATTGTGTACAACCCTGTATTCGCCGAGTGGGCCCCCGGATCCCATGAGGTATTTTTGACACCATTTTCAGCAAGTTCCAGGACAGGAAGAGAGGCGGGCGAGCGGTGGAGGCGGGAGCTTCTCGCTCGCCCAACCAGCAAGGGGGGCGAGATCTCCAAGAGGGGGGCGAGCTCCTCTCGCCCCCGCCCCGCCCCCAGCAGGGGGGCGAGCTCCTCTCGCCCCCCGCCCCCAGCAAGGGGGGCGAGATCTCCGGGGGGGGGGGGGGGGGGGGGGGGGGGGGGGGGGGGGGGGGGGGGGGGCGAGCTCCTCTCGCCCCCGCCCCCAACAGGGGAGCCCCGCCCCCAGAGGGGGGGCGAGCTCCCCTCGCCCCCAGCAAGGGGGGGCGAGCTCCTCTCGCCCCCGCCCCCAGCAGGGGGCGAGCTCCTCCCCCCCCCCCCCCCCCCCCCGCCCCCAGCAAGGAGTGCGAGATCCCCAGAGAAGGAGGGGCGACCAGCCCCTCTCTCGCCCCAGCTCCAGTAAGCAGGATGGTCTGCGTTTAGCAGAATGGTCTGCGATTAACAGGATGGTCTGCGATTAACAGGATGGTCTGCGTTAGGCATCTCGAAACAGCGGGATTTGGCTGTTCGCAGGCCAGATCCAGGGGTATTTTGGTAATCTCGTATGTCAAATTGTGGTTATTTGCAGGCCAAGTTCAAAATCCTACAAATAGGACCAAGGGGCACCATTTGGAGGGACTTCTCTCTAGTATCTCTCTTTGGGCCTTCTCTCTCCCTAAGTTCCTTTGTTGGGTGGAGAGAGCCTCCAATGGTGCCCAAGCTTAGCATTGGCTTGGGAGGGGAAGCGCTCTAAGATCTTCCGGGTGTGTGGTGGGACCTCCTCGTTAAGCCCTTGGCCTTGTTCTTAGTTCCTTGGCCCCTTAGCCTAGAGCACTAAGTGTTGGTCACCCCTCAACTTGTTGAGGGCCCGAACTCCACAGAGACCAAGTCTTGTTCTCAAGTCTCGGTTTCAACACTGCTGATATATAATCTTACATATAATATAACATAATATTATATCTAGAGGCTGCTGTAATATTTTGGCAATATTACATATAATATTATATCTATAGGCGGTGGATTTATCAGTCTTTATATATTATTCTAGCATTGGCCTCTCCCGATACTTACCTATTCCGTCTCCTGGAGCCTTGCCGAGCTGAGAAAAGCTAGGGTTCGGCTGCCCCTCTCCTTCCTTCTCCTTCTCGTGGTGTTCTGGGAGCTCTGGTTAGGGCTGACGTTGCTGCCTTTTGTGTTGTTGCTGCTCTCCTGCAGCCTTGGTGTTTGTGTTGGCTGGAAGCCTGGAAGAGATTGGTCGGCTGTTTGAGCTCTTGTTCTTGTTGCTCGCCTCACTGTGAGCTCTCCTTCCTCTTCCCCCTCTTCTCCTTCTTAAAGATGTCCTTCTAGTTGCTGAAATTACTGCTGAAACTAGAAAGGATTGGAGTTAGGTTTTCAGTTTTGGGAGAAATTGATAATTTTGCCTTGATTCTTTTAAGTAAACACTAGTGTTGGGCTGGTTTGCCTTGAATTCCTGTTGAGATGTTTGGGGAAATTTTATTTCTAACTATTGGGCCGGCTATTATGTTCTTTTGGTTGCTATGGATAGTTGTTGTTGGCTGCTATTGATCTTGATGTGGCTGTTTTTAGTGTTATTGCTAGCTGTTTTTGTTGGGGCAGGCCGGCTATGGTTTTTGTTGCTGGTTCTTGAGGACTCCTCTTGCTGCCCTCTTCATGCTTCTTATGGGCTGTTAGTAGTAGTGTTTTTGTGAGTTGTCAAGGGCTGAATTTTGATCTTTTTACGAGTTAAAATCTGATTTTTTTTGTATCTCTTTCGAGTCACCCAAGTTTGTCTTTCCCTAGGCAACTCCTATCGAGTCGTAGTTGTAATCGTAGTAGGAAGTAAATCGTAACTAATTCGCGACGCAACCCTAAAGTTAATGATTTCATTGATACTGCAGAGGATGGCGTCCGGAGATAGACCCGATGAAAATCCTGGTACGATTAAAGGCAAAGAAAACGTGGTGAGTACTTATTTCTATAATTATGCATAGCTTTGAATTATTTTCAATATTCATATGATTTGAGTTTTATACAGAAAGTATTTTAGTGACTGTGCATTGACATAAGTATTGAAATTGTTTGAATTTTGAATCACTGATAAATCCGAGAATCGCTGGAAAATGTTGAATTGACAATAAAGAAGCGATGAAACAAATTCTGAGAGAAACATTTGAAATAAAACTACTATTCGATTGAATAAGAATATTGCATCGATGCATAAGAATATTTGAAATGATAAGGGTTGACCCAGTAGCCGTAGTGGGGGCGTGAATACGCTACGGCGGAATGTGTTTTTGAGATTTATTTGAGGTCGTTGAAGGCCAGAGGCCGTTGAAGGCCAGAGGCCGTTGAAGGCCAGAGGCCGTTGAAGGCCAGAGGCCGTTGAAGGCCAGAGGCCGTTGAAGGCCAGAGGTCGTTGAAGACCAAGAAGAGATGAATCGACAGCAACCCTTATGATTTCCTAATTAAATTAAACTAAAGATAAACGAGAAATCTGATTCAGAAAGTGAAAACAAATTGAATGAGTTATGATTCGAAAGAATATGAAATCTGATTCCGAAAGTGAAACTGAATTGATAGAATGTTTGATACGAATGAATGAAAGGACTTTTAAGAATTAATGAATAAATCACCAGAATTTAAAATAGAAATCAATATAGTACGAACACTGTAGTTACTGTTATTGATTATTTCTGATACGTCATTGCTTAGTTATAGCATTTTGTACACTGAAATTGAATTTATGCATATTGCTACTAACGTTTGTTTCTTGCATGTACATCAGTTAAAGAGGTATGTTACTCGCTTAGTCATATTCTTTATGACTAAACCCGTCGTGGTTTATCTTTTTAGGTAGATGATGCGATCCCGAGTGCGCCGAGGAAAGCTAGATTGACTCGAACGGAAGAGCGAGCAAAGGTATGAGTTTTGTTTATGTATTTTTATTGTACTCATGTTATTACTATGCTGCGATAAATACTTACAAAGAGACTCAGATACAGAATTTATGTGAGGTATGGCTTGGGCCTCACACTAGGAGTCATCACCTAGGGTTCCACGGAGTCAGCACCGTGGAGGAATCGCCGGATTTCGGGATTTCTTCTTCTCCAAAATCTGCAATAGCTATAGCAGCCCCCATACACTCTTATTTATAATAAAGAGAAATTATGGCATCCCAACATCAACAACTATGATTGACCAGAGATGGGATAGCCCGATTACCATAAAAATAAAGCAAAATGACAATATAATATGAAATCGTGTCGGAACGACGGGATGGGCGCATCCGTGGAGTTGAATCATCGATCCAGGTACGTCATATATGGTAAGTAGCTATGGCTGGCGACGAGAGGGAGCGGTCGGCTGAGCGTGGACGTCGGAAGAGGGCTACAACGATCGCGAGTTGCGACTAGGGCTGGAGCGGCGCGGGTTACAGAAGGGTGTTTCGTCGGCTAGAGAGAGAGATGGGGAGATGGAAAAGAGGGCAGAGAGAGAGAGAGAATTTTGGAATTAAACTTGCATAAACCAAAGACCCCAACCAGGCGGTCAAGTAGCGGTTCACCAATGCTGCCCCCCATTTGGGCTTATAACATATGGGTCAAAATCCTGAATTAAAACGATACCAATAAAACGATGCTAGAAAAAAATAATAAAACATGTCGTCACGCGTCCGCAGCGTGTAGGCGTCATTGGTACGTGCGTCCCCAGTGCGGGTTGGACTCGTCGCGCATCATAACACGAGGGTTGGATGTTGTTAGGGGAAGGAAAATTGGTACCCGGAAGGTGGAGGTTCATGGATGCGGGGGGCGAAAAAGGCTCCAATGGTGCGGAGGTTTGAACGGAGAGAAGCGCCGACGGGCTCGACTAGAGGTGGGCTTGCATAGATGGGTGAAACTGGGCGTGGATAGATGATGGGTAAGGCGCGGGAAATCGAAGCCTTGGAGTCCACCAAGGAGATTTCTCGGAATCGCATCGAGAGAGGAGCGTCTGGAGTCCACCAGCGTGGAGACTGAAGGATTTCTTCCAAAAATCGTCGAGAGCCATGTGAATAAAGTAAAACATAAAAAATAATAAAGTAAAACATACAAAGGACTCGGAACGACCATCCGGACGCATCCGCGGACTCGTATCGCCCGGACGGGAAGTGGATCATCGCGATCTGCATCAATGACATCAAACACGAGCGAGCTTAGGCAAGAGGAGCTTTCAGGGCTCGAAAAGTTGTGATACCATGTGAAATTTTGAATAGAATAATAATAAAATTTATTGCGTTTATATTAAGTAAATACAAACACATGTATATAGATTAATAGGCATGAAAAGTGACATCTCAACTCCAAACCACAATGTGGGACTAAGCTATACAAGATGAATAACACTCTTAATGGACTATAGAAGTGGTCCTCTAAAAGTTGGGCTTCTTGTACAACATTTCTTCTATAAAAGTTTTAATGGACCATAGCATAAGATATCACAACAAACAACAACACTCAAGCCTTTATAGCATAAGATATCATAACAAACAACAACACTCAAGCCTTTATAGCATAAGATATCAATTAAAAAAATAAAAAACGAGGTACTAAAAAAGGAAAAAATAAAAAAAAAATGAAGATAAGCTCTCTCCAACATAAGAAAACTTAAGAAAACTAGATTTTCACTAAAATAAAACTCTCCTTTGAATGAAAAAAGTTGGAAATAAGTTACCTGGCTGCATTAATTATAGTGGAACCTAAGCATCAGTGTTAAGCATTAGCTCATACGCATTTGAGCAACCAATACCATAATAACTTGTAATAAAAAATTGTCCATAAATAATTAAATATTTTTTAAGAAGTGATTCAGATTTTCTAAGTTCATGGTAATACTTGCAATCATATAACTACTTGGAGAAATAGATTGAAGATTTAGTAATAGAAATGAATTTAAGGGATGGTGGAAAAGAGTACAGGGGAATTCATACCAGTAAATGGGTTCAAAGGCCGATAGATCTTTGCACTCATCAATATTTGGGAATGATGGGTGGTGCGCAAGAGCATGAACCAAATATACAAGAATACTTTCTGGATGCGTGACTGAGAAATTCACATCATTTTGCATAGATATCTGTCGAAGTTTAAGTTGATGACAAATTTGAACAACTTCAAGTAGATTATGTTTGGCCTAGGAAATAGGAAATAGAAGTAGATAGCTTTAATAAATCTCAAGTAGATAAAGAAAATTACAAGATTGATCATGTTAACGACATTTAAGAATATTCACCTCCTTATATTCAGGAGACTGATACTGGTTGATGTTTAGCAAGAAAGCACAAGCATACTTCGGATCCAATAGCCGATCCTTGATATACTGATGCACCTTGTTGATGAACAATGTTCTAAACTGAGGATAGATATCCTGAAATTCATGCAAGCACTATCAACATAAATTTTAAAGATTAAAAATAATATTTGTCATTACATCTTATTAAATACATAAAATTTTTGAACGTACCTCTGAAATCCTCAATGTTACATAGAAGACGTTAAGTGGTATCGCATGGTCCCACTGCCTCGACAACCGAAGGAGAGATTTCGCTGCAGTAAGCCTCATATGCACCTTATCAACAGTACTAAGAAATAACATTTAACTTCAGCAAAATTAAAGAGCAGGTAAAGAAATCAATGAATTTCATATCTTTTTACGTAAAGACAAACATTATTGGTTTCCTTCATACCTTGACACTACATCTTCAGAGATGTCGCCATAAATTAGAACATTTCTGAGAATTCCGATAAGCTTATCAATTCCTGTACGCAAAGGAGTATCTTTGACAGGTAAATAACTCTTCACCAAAGTTTTGATGCTGAGCATCTGCAACAAATAATAAGATTAAAAAGAAATGGATCATGAAAGTCATGCCACAAATAAAATGACAGAACCTGGATTAATATACAGTACATGCTTTAGGTAAAGATAAACTAATTCTGACCAGTAAAATATACAGACCTTTAATGAACAAAATTCAGTTCTTTCATTCCAATCAATATTTTCTGAGGTAGCCAGTATACCCTGATAAATGGAAATAGACAATGGACCCTTATAAAAAGACAGGTTCAAATAAGTTAAGAGATTAAACAGGAAGAACATACATTACTGCGTTTCAAGACTTTCTTTACAATAAACTCTACAATTTCATCTTCTCTGGTTTCAAAAACTGGCATTGTAATCTGTGCTATACACCCAAGAGATTGTAATATGGATGGCAGGTGCCTTTTCTCCTCCAACATATCCACAAGCCTCTGCAAGTAATGTAAAAGTGTAAGCAATATTATCTCTAACACACACAAAACTACATTAAAGCATTCAACCAGAAGAAATATATATTCCAAGACCTTGTACAAAACAGAAAGTGACTTCAGACCATCATCTTTGGTTATTGCTGCTATGGCATGTACAGAATATTTAGCTTGCTTGCGAGTACCCTCTAGACATAATCGTTCTAGTACTAGATCAATAGAGCTGCAATTATTTTTAAATGCTTCATGAGAAAGATAACAGTCGGTAATCAAGCCTTTTTTTTCATGACCTCACCTTGATGTCATTGTCAATTGTTCTCGAATAGTACCTCCTGCTTTTGCTAAAACACGAGTAATTCCTTCTTTAATTATGTCATTATCCTCCTTCAACAGCTGCATAAGATCATCTTCACACCCAATAAAAAGTTGGGGAGAAAAAGATGCTATTACCTGCAAAGTTAATGATTAAACAAGTTAGAAATATATGCTTCAAACCACCAAATTTATAAATCTAAAACCAAGAAACAGTTCGCAAATGAATTAACACGTAGTAGGAGAAAAAAAAATCTAAAACTAAATAATGCTTTGTCAGGTGGAACCACAGTGAACATAATTTAAATTATCAGAATATAACTTTAGGACAAATATGATAATAATTTAAACAATATCGAATTGCAGTTACAATTTACAAAAATCACTTCTAGAAAATATATTGGGTATCAATTAACTTTTAACCATGGAATTTTTGAATTGCAGTTCACAATTTAATTGCAGAAATAAAACATGTAGTCTCCGCTAATGTCTCCGCACAAACATTTCCTACCATACATCCACTTACCATTTCATACCCTCCATCCATTAACATTCCCTATCCACTAACCATCCCACACCCTGCATTTGCAACCCCTTTTCATAGGATCCCTCCTATACATGCTCCCTATATCACTTTACCTGTGTGTTAATTTATCAGATCTGGCTATAAGCCCACTTATAAGATATAATATAGACCAACCTTTAGAAAGAAAAAAAGAGTACAGCAACTAAAGACATGACTAACAAGGATATTGAAACCTCTTACAGAATTTTTTAAACAGAATGTTACTTAGGGTAGGTATCATATTCATCGGATGGAGACAGCTAAATTTTTTTCATCAGCTTCAGTTGCTTTAAAAGAGGAACCAAGCCCTAGCCGACCACCTGATTGGGATTTCCACTTCATAGTACTTAACTTGAGAAGAAAAATGTATTGTATCATTATTGTTACGTGGTGTGGCCACCACCTTGATGTAGACCGGAATTAGAGTTTTGAAAATTACGTTATTTAAAACAACCAGTTTTAATTTTAAAATAGGCCGAGCAGGCCAAATCGAATCGTGCGCGCGAAATCAAATTCGGCGTTTTGAACGTTAAGAAATTCGTTAATATGGTTAGAGTGGAATTCTCTCGCACTTTATGACTCGAACCCTCCACGGAATGAGCAGGGCCACAAGCAAAATTTACAACAACAATTTATGAATAAATTGTAATAAAGTAGTGCGAACGTAAAGACATGCTTAAGGTTATTTAATTGGAACGCATAAATTTATACTAATGATAGGAGCGAGGATACCCAAACTTACGGTAGAGGGAAGTAAAGACCTGACCAAGATCTGTAACGCACGGGTGACAACGGCTGTCCGCCGATTGACGGGAGATGATGTTGTGGTCGACGTCTCTCGGCTGGGACGGCCTGGAGCGAATGCCGGAAAGAGGTGGCGAAGTCGACGACGGTTGGGAGCTGATGCAGGTGGCGTTGACGCAGAAGGCGGCGAACGGGTCCGGTCGGCAGGGAAGGCGTTCGTCCGCGTCGGGAGCTGGCGGCTTCCATCGGCCTCAGCAGCGTGTCGGAATGGCGGGCGAAAGACTCAGAGATTTGATAGTGGACGGTTGGAACCGGTACTTGCAGAGAAACAAGAAGTTCGTTTCTCTGCTATGATCCGGAATGCCCTCTTCTCGCGATGGTGGCTGCTTTTAATAGAGGGCGGTGAATATTTCCTCAAAATATGTTTCCAAAATCTGATCTTCCAAAATAAAGTGTTTCTCCAAATAAAGTGTTTCTGCCGTGAATATTGTAAATCTGATTTCCGGTGGCTGTCTTTTTGGCAGTGAATATTGTTAATATTTCTCCAAATAAAGTGTTTCCAAAATCTTGTTTTCCAAAGATATTAACATTTTGCTTTCCAACAGATTCTGGAGATAAATTTCTTTCCAATTGGGACTCCTTTTTATGGCTGGCAGTTGTTTGCTTGAGGTATAATATTTATGCGTAATTTAAATAACTTAAGCTTGTCTTTAGCATCCTAACTACTAAAATTACCGGGCCATGTTATTCAAGGTCTCATCGGGTGGTCAAACCGACGAGCCAAATAACATAAAATAAAAACCAGTACATGAAATGAAATTCATAAATAAATATATGGTGAAAGAAATTACGATGCGCCGCAAGATGCATCACACCTAGTGACTCATCATTTCGAGTGACCTTCTCAAATTGTTTACCAAAAACACACGTCTTCGCAAAGTCGTAAGAACATGTATGGGGGTTGATGCCTGCCCAGTGTTGGAAGGTCAAGGAAGTTGGTGACCTGATGACAAGGGAGTCGACGATCGAAGCCTCGGTGAACGGCAGTCGTAACTATAACAGTTCTATGATAGCGAAATTCCTTGTTGGGTAAGTTCCAACCCGTATGAAAGGCGTAACGATATGGGCACTGTCTTGGAGAGAGGCTCGGTGAAATAGACATGTTTGTGAAGATGTAGACTGCCTGCACCTGGATAGAAAGACCCTATAAAGTTTTATTGTTCCCTGGGATTGTCTTTGGGCATTTCCTGCGCAGCTTAGGTGGAGGGCGAGAAGGCCCAATGGAAAATGCCCTACCTTTGAGTGTGGTTTGAACTATTAATTTATGTAATTGGAAGTAACCAATTAGGTTTACGATGAAACCTAAAAATCGATTACTAATCCAGTTGGAATACCTCTACGGGATAGACCTCAACAGAAAACTGTTGAATAACGACAGAAAGTTATTGAGTTCAGTAGTTCCCCATAGAAAATTATTATCTAGAGTATGGTAAGAGAAGACCAAAATTGTTTGAAGCACGCACATAATTGGAAGCTCCCCTCTCAAGTTGCATGTGATCAGAGCAGAAGTGTCATCGGGATGGGAGCTCATGTAGTGCTCACAGATGTCACGAAAGATGGAAATGATGTCAAAGGGGCTCAGAGGAGTGGAGCAACTTGGTAGTTGCAGTATGATGATTATCTAGCAGTTGTGGACGATTGAGGGCCAATGATCCTGTTGAACGGGGACCATGGTGGTCGGACGTGGTGGATCCAGTAAGGTGGCACTCGCAAATGGAGAAGAGATCGAAGTCAACGAAATCGATGGTTGGGGAGAAAACGGTGGAACAGGAGGAACACTGTAGTTACTAGTGGAGGATGTGGTTGGAGTGGAGGGTGCTGGATGGAGTGGACGGTAAAACGAATGGAACATGGTACAAAGCCAATGAGATCCGCAGTGGGGAAAATGAAAGTTGTGTATGGAGGAGGCTCACAGGAGTCAGAGTCGACCTGGGTTGCGGCGTAACAATCATCGAGCTCGGTGGTTGCGCAGAGACGAGAAATTGGATCCACAAAAGTTGATGAGTTCGCGAGTATAGCAAGGGCGGCACGGTGTTGTGCTTACATTTCTTGGTGTTGAGTTGCGGTTGTGTTTTCAGTTGCCAGATAAGTTTTATCATGTCCTAAGCTTTTGCGCGGTTGGGACAGGAGATCTCTCAAATTTTTTTGTTTGTGAATTAATAAAATTAATCTAATTAATTAATTATTTGATCATGTGAAGACTTGCTCAAATATAAAATTAATGAATCAAAAAGGCATCGGGCTCAAATTAGGCAACCGTGATTTAATTAATGATGGATTTGGGCTTGAAACAAGAGCACGCACGAGAGCAGGAGTGGGCGGATCTGGCAGACACTGATAGTAGGCAGGTGAACAGTGCACGGGGCTCGAGAGATTGCCTTTGGATTCGAAAACAAGATGAATTGCATCCACTTGTGGGGCGATCAAAAGCGGAAACATACCCGTAGAATCGGTATAGCGAATCAGATGTTGGAGACAATGACGACACCAATGCTGGATACAACGACGAAATAAGAGTGGCTTGTTCTCGTGTAACTAGGGTTGGGAGACTATCGATCTTCGTCGATGAAGATCAACGTTGTTGCCGATGGAGACAGAGCCACTACGATCGAGGAGATGCGGCCAACTGTAAACCTTAGACGAAGGAGCGGTTGATGTCCATCGAGAAGTAATGCAAGGCTCTGTGACCTTCCTGATGGAGACAGAGATGTTGTAGTTGGACAATCGAAGATGATGAGGTGATGTGATTCTTGCGACTAGACAGCGATCAACGGAGACGATACCTCTGTTTGCTGAGAAAACACTTGTATGGGAGCATAAAACTTTTCAGCGGAGCATCTTCACGATGGTTCTGATACCAAGTTGTTACGGGCTCGTCATAGAACGTTGGTAGGGTTGTCGGAGGATTGTCGCCTTGTCGAAGGTGAGGATGATGGCGGAAGAGGATACGGTGCAGTCGGAACCACAGCTGCCTAGGTGGGGTGTGCTCAGAGAGAGACCAAGATCTCTTAACAAGACAAGGAATATAATGGCTTGTTTTATACATTCTCATGACCCAAGGGATCCTTTAAATAAGATTACATAAGGGCATAAAAGTAAATAAGTCATACACTTATACTTGCATAAAAGCATATACGCTAACGAACTATAAAAGATGCGGCATTAAATAAAAATACAGAATGGAATCGGGACCATAACATATGTATTGCCATGTAGGTGCCATCTAGAAACAAGGTGTGCAAGGCGTGTAAGGGGAAAATACTTGACCGTTCAAAGAAAGATGGGAAGCACACAAATCTTCAATCATAAAGAATAATGGAATCCAAATAGAGAGTGACAAGGTGCTTGAGATGTGGACTTGAGTCATGGGGGAAAATGCATTGTATGGTTTCACTCTTTACTCTATATTTACATACATTACTCTCAGCTCACTATTTACAAGTATCGCACTTTACTCGCTATTCACATCCATTCCTCGTGATCATCATACCCAGACACCCTTAAGTGAATTGGCTTCAACTTACCAATTTTCGGCTTATAAACTCAATCCTCCTCCCCTCTTGGGGTTTGTGCAATACCTATCATTTAAATATTCAATTTGCATGTAAATTGCAATGAAAGGTGAAGGAATTTTGAGATAGCATAAAAATAAAATTTAAATAGGTTTTGTTTTGGAAGTAAATAGAAACCAATTTCAAATACAAACCAATAATCCTAACATGTAATAACATAGAAAAGAAGAGAGAATTGCACATAAAATACAAACAAAACCCATGATCCATTAATAATATTCTAGAGTGGGTTTTCTATTACTTTTGACAGGATAAATGGTTCAAAAATTTAAGCAGATGCGAGGAACAGAAAAAAATACTTGTTAAAACAACTACATTAACAGCATATTATATTATATTCTTCATGAGGCCTTTTATCATCTCTTTCAACTTCACGAATACAGTTCTTAGAAACAGCAGATAATGATCGATTTGTAAATGTAACAATTACAAGATAGATAAAATAAGTAAAAGATGACCCTGCGTCACAATAGCATGACAAAATGAAAAACACCCCAGTTTTTTTTTAAATAGTCTACATATTAGCAATAGATTGAAAATCATACTGCAAGTAGTTCCATGCATGCCAAAATGAATTTTCCATCAACAGAAGATTTTTGCTCAGAAGCTTGCACAATCATTTCCTTGACATGCTCCTTGTTAAAGAGTAGGTGTGAGCACTTTATAGAAAGCAAATCCATAAATTCATGAAGTGAATGTCTTTCCCCAAGAATCTTAAGCAACTCATCCTGCATTTAAAAAAATAATGAATAAATTCAGGTCATCTCAACAAAACACATTCCCATTTCCAATAAATAATAGAACAAAAACTGCAGCATTTATGGTAAAATGCATTATCCATTGCATTAGCACGCACAACTTTTCAGCAGAAAGAATGATTACTATACGAATCATATCATGGTAGCCCATAATTAGGCGTAAGGTCTTAAAAATATATAAAGGTCAGCTGAAATATTAAATACCCGGTATGACCACGCTTGACAAACAGGAGTGTTAGGATCAAGCAAGATCATCATTAATTTCCAGATATTCATGTCTTTCAACTGATTAAGCATCTGGAAAGCTTCTTCCGCCTTCGCAGCTTCATGAAACATGCGAGACATAGTACGGAAAAAACCAGAAAATTTCTTTTGGATCTCAGGGACATTATCCTGTTTTCAAGCAAAATTTCATTTATAATACCAAACTGTCAAAATGTCAAAAATATAATAGAATAACAGGTCACGAACCTGAGATGTCTGCCTAAGAGTCAAATACTTCTGTAACTCTTGCTGTAACCTGCAATCCAACAGGAAATCACCTGAAAACCCGTGGAAAAATATCAAATGCTAGTTGTATACATGTAAAATGTGCAATTTTACAAACTACGACTTGTCACCAACCTTTGCTTCTGTAACAAAATCTGCTGAAGTGCCTTCACTTCTACTTTATCAAATGTTGAGAAAAACTTAACACAAGATTTTACTCTCTCTGTAATAGTAAAATCGCGTGGGAACAGAGAACCACACAAAATGAATTCAATTGTCTCTGATCTGCAAAGCAAGCACAAACTAAAGTTACATGCATAGCCTATTATATTTTTTTCAAGCATTGGATCTTGTTAAAAAGCAGAATGAAATAGGAAGTGCAAATACATTCTTACTTTCGAGGGATATTTAAAGGATTACAAGGACGTATAAGACATTGACAGACAACGTAGGACTAAACACATGAAACTAAATACTCACATCGTGTAAGACATTGACGGACAACGTAGGACTAAACACATGAAACTAAATACTCACATGGTGTACGACTCTAATACAAAGACAAAATAGTAACTCTAACACATAAATGCAATAACTCCAACACCCCCACCCCCCTCAAGCTGGAGTGTATACACAGTTTGAAAAGAGCATATGCCGATAAAGGCACTAGTGGTAGAGATGGGATGATAGACATCGGTACTGGATCGGGGTGTGACAACATGAACTCACAAGACACATGAGCTATACACACACGATTCCATCAGTCAATACCACAACGGTATGATATCAACATCAAATACATGCCAAAAACATATGGGAAAACAGCACGGTAACGGAAGAAGTAGGCTCGGATGTTCACATTCAAACAAACAACAAGAAATCCAAATAGAAATTTCATATCAGAGCACATGTACCTATCAAACAAATGGAGGGAAGACTTCCAAGATACTAACATAAAGAAACATAAACATAGAAAGGACCTATCAGAGCACACTACTAGAGATTGTTGAAGATGATGAAAGAACGAGCAATCCATCAAAAAATTCCTTCAAATCTTCCTCATATGAGTGCATATTTCATCCATGGAGCCCCAATGTTGCAATTTACCTCCAAGCATTGGCATGAACAAGTTTGCAGCATGCATGGAGCCCTCGGGCCTACTAACGCCAATAATGGAAGTCGGAACAATAGAACAGCAGAACAGAGTCTACTTGCGTCTACGAGAGAATGATCTGAGCGTCGTTTATGAGGACGGAATAGGATCCATCGACTGCGTAGTGTGTCAAACAACAATCTGGAAGGAAAGCAGCAGTTAGAACGTCAAAGATCGATGCACTAGAAGTCTGGAAGTAATCAACATTGTAAGAAACCCGCACTTCCATCCCAAATAATAAGAGTGGGACCGGGCTTATAAGCACAAACGGTGATGCGTGGTAGGCGATGTGGGATTAATCAACAGATAGACCAACTGGGAATAATCCGCACATGGGGCGGTCCCACACGACGCGGACCTACTAGAATCAGGTCAATCAACACGCCCCCATAGTGGGTCAAACTCCATTCTGATACCACATAAGAAATCCGCACTCCCATCCCAAAACTCTGAAGTGATAAGAGGAGTGGGTGGGTCTTATAAGCACAGGCGGGTGATGCGTGGTAGGCGATGTGGGACTAATCAACAAACGGGACAAACCCCTGTCTGATACCATGTAAGAAACACGCACTTCCATCCCAAAACTATGAAGTAATAGGAGTGAGGCGGGGCTTATAAGCACGGGCGGGTGATGAGTAGTAGGCAATGTGAGACTAATTAACAGACAGGTCAATGAGGATAATCCACACATGATGCGGTCCCACACGACGCGGCCCCATACGACGCAGACCAACTGGAATCAGGTGAAGCAACACGCACTCGCAGCGGGTCAAACCCCGCTCTGATACAACGCAAGAAACCAACACTTCCATCACAAGACTCCAAAGTGATAGGAGTGGGGGAGGGCTTATAAGCACAAGCGGGTGATACGCGATAAACGATGTGGGTATAATCAACCGATACGTCGTCGGGGATAATCTAACTGGGGATAATCTATATATGAGGCGGTCCCACATAACGTGATCCCACACGATCTTTTGTGGACCCGTTGGAATCAAAGACTTCTTCATCATCAAAATCAGAAGAAGATACACCGAGTTCAGAATAGGGAGGATTTGCAATGAGCTTGGCCAAATTTTCTTCAACCACAGAGATAGAGGCGGAAGAAGAAGAGATAGGCGCGCCAAGAGATAGCAGGAACATATGAGAGATTCCCAATACCATCCTTGGATATGGAAAAGGATGAAGCCTTGGATGGGTATTGAGGGAGAGCAGAGGTAGAGCGCTTCTGAAGGAATTTTTCCTTGTCAAATAAGGAAGATATCTTAGAGGAAAACACTCCACCAAAGGAAGAGGGAGCGGGAAGAATAGAAGTGTTGGTTGTTGCTGCCTTTGGCTCTCTTATGATCTTCACTCCTGAACCTTGCTTCCTCTTGTAAAAGGTTTCTTCACCTCTTGCCTTCTTATGGGCATCTAGCCTCTGGTTTTCTCTGAGCATCTGTTCATGTTGCCTTCTTTTCTTATTTTCTTTGTATAATTTTCTTTGTTATTTAGTCAGGGCTTCCCAAGGACTAGCCCTGTCCCTGGGCACTACTATCTGTTGAATGGATAATAGGGGAGTAGGGAATAGACCAACAGACATTTTTGGTGGAGGACGTATCAGATCTGGCAATGATGAGGACTTGGGAGAATCACCTGCCTGAAAGAAAATGACTTTCTCTGCCTCTAAGGGTTGCTGAGACTCCCCCTCACTATGTGACTTCAAGGAGTCAGTCACCACAGGCTTGGAGAGAGGAGGGAGTTCAAATGGAGGGACCACTTGAGTTTCCATTAACTAAGGGTGGAGGGGATGATTTCTTCGTATGGACCTACTGCAGGGAGCACTTGGGGAGTTGCATCAATGTCTTCTAAAAGGACACTTTCTATGGTTGTATATGCTGCTCGTACAAAACCGGATGTTGCTTTAGATATTGTTGATGTTTCCTTGTTGAGAGCTTATCTGGGCAGCTTCAACTACAGACTCATCTACTATGGGGGAGGAGGCATCTTGTTGGCCTTCCTTTGTAGCAAGCATAGGAGACAATCTTAGAGGGGGAAGGCAAAGGAGAGGGAGTGTAATACCAGAGGAGGTCCTTTCAATTGGGGCCTGGACAATAGCAATCGCCTCATTCTGCAGTAGATCAATGATCAACTGCAAATCCTTCCTGATGTCCGGGTTGGATTGGAGGGAGACCATCTGGGTCTCAAGTGAAAAGTTCTAGGAAGACAAATTGTTTATGCACCAAGAGGGTATCGGAGAACATGAATTCTAAGGTGGAGACGAACGAATGTGGGAGATCGAAGGTTGTTGAGTGGAGGTGTGAGTGGTGGTAACAGGGACAGCGGGCCTGAGGGAAGGAGATGGGACGTGGGTGGGGGATGGATCTGGGTGAGGTGAGCATGGGGGAAGGTCCGACAGTTGGAATGTTGGAGCTTCAAGGGTAATTGAGGTGGATGTAAGTGGAGGGGAGGAAGAGGGAATAGCAGGAGAGGTCGTGGAGGATGGAGGCACAATGTTGGTGGTTGAATCTCTATGATTGGATTTAGGTGGAGAGGTGTTGATAGATGGGAGTCCCCTGGAGGCAAAGAAATTGAGAATGATCTTCCCCCATAGTTGCAAGATCCTGATGGGCAAGATCTTGATCTTGCCACTGTACATGGCAAACCAGAAGAAGAAAGGAGTGAGGGATGATCAACATAAAGGTACATAGACAAAATCCTACCAAAACTTGTTTCCTTGTGCTTGCCACTAATTTGGGTACCTGCCCAATCAATCTTCTTCCTTAACATCATTGTTGTCATGAGCCGCATCAAGTCCTGGTCCTCGTATTGTAGGCTAACTTCTTGCTCAAGACCTATCCCCACTATATGTGTGAGTAACTTAATTCCTCGAGGAAGAACATAACCTTGAGATTACTCGGCTTGTCCCCAACATACTGCATCATCTCCCTTGTTTGGGTGACCACTTCTGCCGAAAGTTCCTCAAACCCTAACTCATCAGTTCCCAACTGAAGAGTGGTCCGCAAAGATAGAGTAATGGAGATTTCTACCCCGGCCATGCTGCAAGTAATAGTCCCATTCGGTATCTGAATGGAGGAAAAAAACTTAACTCTGGTACAAATATTTTAACCCTTTCCTGGAGGAGAAACTCCAGTCCAGCGGCCTTGAATGCATCCACAATCGCCCAAAACTTTGCGTCAACACCAGAGAACGAAGCAAGATCTGCCTGCCTCAAAACCAGGATTGATTCCCTCCATTGCATAGAAAGCAAGCAACTAGCACAAATATTGAAGGGGTTTGAAGGAGGAATAGGAGGGAAAGAAACAGGAGAGTTATATAAGCGTGAGGAGGTCACGGAACAGCGAAGAGATTATATACCCGAAGGTAATTATGGTAAACCGGGAAGTTAAAGAGTCAAATGACATTCTGCAAGCGCGGCAAAAGAGCGGTCAGTGATCGGGGACTGTGCAGTCAAAGAGAGGGACTCGATCCAGCGAAATGAAAATGATCGGCGATCGGTAATCGAGTCTATGGGCCACAGTCAATGATCAATGATCGAGTGGGGGTCGATCAACAATTGACGAAAGATGATCGGTGATCGAGCGAAACAAAATAAAAAAAACTCCTAAGTACATGAGATTATGCAAGAAGATTATATTTATATTGCTCTTATCATGCATATACTAGCTAAGATCGATTGAGTAACATTAAGTGATTTACTAACAACAGCAATTATATAGTACATAACAGAAACATGCATACAGATGTATGAAGAAAGAAACATAGCAGACACCAGTAACTTTCTAATTCTTTACTCATGATTGTTTAACATTTTAAGCTCATGAATGAAATAAGTCAAATTCATTTCATACAAGGATTTAGTGAAAATGTCAGCAATTTTCTTATCAATTGGAATGAATTCCACTGAAATACTACCTTTTCGCATTGTCCCTGATGAAATGGTGTCATATCACAATATGTTTTGTTCTACTGTGAAATACAGGGTTAGGGAAGCCCGATGCACAAAGCATCCCCGCACAACATGGGTTCGGGGAAGGGTCACACCACAAGGGTTCGGGGAAGGTCACACCACAAGGGTTAGAAGAAATAAAAATTGTGCTGCTGTTATCACAGAAAATATGAATCTTAGTAAAATCATTCTCATAATCTTGCATTGTGTTCTTTATTCATAGCAGCTATGCACAACAACTTATGCAGTTATATATTCTACTTAAGTTGCAGATGTAGAAACAATGGTTTACTTCTTACTGCTCCAGGACGGCAATTTTGATCCAATGAATTGAAATGTTCCTGTTTTCTCTTCTTGTCAACTCAACAATCTGCATCTAAAAAATTTATTAGTACAAACCCTGACTCCCGAAGATACCAAAGACCAAGCCAAGGAGTTCCTTTCATGTGCCTAAGGATTCTCTTGACATATGTTATATGAGATTCTTTGGGTGAAACCTGAAATCTTGCACAGACATATGTAGTAAACATAATATCTGATCTACTTGTTGTTACATAAAGTAATGAGTCAATGATACCTCTATAAATTTTGAGATCTATAGATTTACTATTTTCAGCGTTATTTATAACACCATTAGTTGACATAGGGGTCTTAAGAGGGGACGCGGTCTTTAATACAAATTTCTTGAAGATTTCTCTAATGTATTTGGACTGAAAAATTGAAGATGTCTTCATTGTACTGCTTTACCTGAAGACCTAAGAAGAAATAGAGTTTCGCATATTGCTCACCCAAACATCACAAGTTCTCTCTCAGCCACCGTATGAAGCTCCCCTGCCACAGGCCCCGCCGGCACCCCTTCTCCATCATCTACTTCCAGTTCCACCACAAAATCTGAATCCTCCAACCACTGTTTTAAATGTCCTCTGACATGTCTGGCATGTCTGACATGTTTTCCGACATGTCATTTTTAGAGAAAAACGAGATTTTTTCTAAAAAAATTGTCCTTCTCTAAAACATAGGACGAGATATTCGATTTTTTTCTATATATCGACCGACATGACTATTGAATATATTGTCCGCTATTTTAATTTAATTTACATTATGTTAGTAGTGTATGTTTAAATTACTTTTATGTATTATACTATATATACTCAGGCTCTGTTTGGCGGAGCGATTTTGGAGTGGTGTGCCGCTACTTTTAAAATCGCCGCGCCAAACAAGAAAAATGGGTGCAATGGTGGAAACAGCCACCGCTAGTGGGTCGCTGTTTTGGCGCGTCTAGGAGTCATGAAAATTTTTCACGACTCTGAAATCACGCTTCCTCCCACCGCTATTTTCACGCGTCATCCCGTCTCTCGCGCCTCTTCCCTCTGTGACTCTCGACATCTCCCGTCGCTATTTTCGTGCCCGCCCTAGCAGGAGCCGGACGTCGCTGCCTTCTCCCGCTAACGAACACAGTAGCTGCGACAGTTCGTTCGCGAGAGGAGACGGACGCTGCTGTCTTTTGGAATTCCTCCGTTCCAGTTTCGCCGGTGCAGCCCTCGACCGACCTTCTCCGTCGTTCTAGCTTTGCAGGAGGAGCTCTCCATCACGCCATCATTCTACCTTTTTCCGCCGTTCTCTGTCGGTGATTCCCTGGATAAGGAAAAAATAAATTTGTCCTATTTTCCTCTTGTTGATCCCAACTAGGGGTGTAAACGAGTCGAGCTCGAGTCGAGCTTGGCAAAAATCCCAAACTCGAGCTCGAGCTCGAGCTAAATATTTCGAGCTCGAGCTCGAGCTCGAGCTCGTCGAGCTCACCCTGCTTGGCTTGAGCTCGAGCTCGAGACCAGTATATTGAGCTCGAGCTCGAGCTTTCGAGCTCGCGAGCTCGAGTCGAGCTCGAGCTGCTCGCGAGCTTTTTGCTCATGAACCCATTTTTATTTTTATTTATTTATATTTTTAAAAAAAAAATACCCAAAAAAAAAGCTCGCGAGCCGGCTCGCGAGCTCAAGAACAAGAGTAATCGAGCTCGAGCTCGGCTCGAAATCGAGCTCGAGCTCGTCGAGCTCGAGCTCGAGCTCAACTGGTTCGAGCTCGAGTCGAGCTTTTTTCGAGCCGGCTCATCGAGCTCACGAGCCGGCTCGACTCAACTTGCAGGGCTATTCCCAACAAGAGCGGAACACAGGGATGAATAGTTAAATTTTTTAGGCAATGGAGATGGATCCCAAGGGAAGAAATAACTTCAAATTACCTGTACAAATTCATGTTAATGTGCTTCACAGAACTAATCCTTGTGATTTATGGATGTATAAATTCAAGTGTTTATCTCATATTTTTTCTAAAAATGCATTGATCTCGTTTTTTTTTTCTAAAAAATTTGAAGTGCTTTTTATATAACTTTTGAGTAGAACATTTGTTGATTCTAGTTTTTATTTGAATGTAGTTTTATGTTTAAAAAAAATGGACTACACACCGCACAACTATTTTGCAAAACAGCTTAAACAGCTTCTTCGTTTGAAACAACACTGCAAATATTATTCTTCCAAACAGTTACACAGATTCTCCCACCACTCTGCAAAACAGCTGATTTTTCCACCACTGCTTCTCCAGTCGCTGCAACTAAGCCATACAGAGTCTTAAATCGATTGGACTTATTGTTTTATTTCTTTAACATATGTTAATCTTAAAATTATTTTATAATTATTTCACATTATATATTTCTTATTTCGTATTAAAAAAAATTTAAACTTTCAATACATTTATTAGTTGATTGTTTTTATATTTTTAACATAAATTTATTAAGCATGAAAATACCTATAATAAATCAAAATATTTAGCATTTAAATCTTTTTATACGTTATAAATCTTAATGTTATCTAAATAAAATTATTGAATAACATTAAATATATTTTATAATATATCTATTTGTAATTGTTAATAGTATTTGTATTGTGTCACTAATATTTTATTTGGATACTCTATGAATTTATTTTGGAATATATAAAACCCAGTGTTCATAAACTTATTATGCTAACTGTTAATTTTTGAACGTATTATTATACTTATTTTACATAAAAATATTTTTTAAATTTAGGAGATGGAAATCCGTTGTTATGGGTTGCGTGCCCAATGATGATGTTATGGCCTCCGGGCCCACTTATTATGTTGTGTGTTCTTTTAGTATTTTATTATGTTGTTGTGTCGGGGCAAGTTATATGTTTGCCCCTTTGTATCTCTATTTATAGGACCTTAGGGGTCTCATATGGGAAGCAATGAAAGAATTCTAATTCCATGTCTTTGAATGTGAGATCTTGGTAGCTCTCTCCGATAATGAGCAAGCTCCGCTTAGGCAGTTGCGGTCAAGGCTACGTAGTATTTCCACCTTCGGTAATTCCTCTGACAACCTCTGAGTAGGCCCATAACATCCGTCTCTTACAAAAAAAATGCAGGATAAGGTTTGCCTAAACTTCACCCTTGTAGTGGCACCCTTCCCCGAACCCTCACTGTGTGGGGATGCTTTGTGCATCGGGCTGCCCATTTTTTAGGAGATATGAAAATCCGATGTTTTAAAAAATTCCCGACATGTTTCTGACTTCAGATATCTGACATGTTGGCGTCGCCGACATCCGATTTTTACAATCTTGCCTCCAACACATCGCTTCTCTCACTAGGATTACATAGACCTCCACAAAGGCCTTTGTTTCTGCTACAAACAGTCATACTCTCACTTCACTAATGTACACACAAAGAACTACGTTTGTTGCTCGTGATCGAATACGACGACATTACAGTTGCTAATTTTGAAGCCCTAGAGCTAAAGGAGATCACCATTACTACTTGACTTTCAGGACAAGGTCAATTTTGAAGAGCGGGGCATCGATACGTATATGTTAATCTACTACCAGCAATGTTTTAAATGTCCTCCAACATGTCTGAAATGTCGGCCGACATGTAGGTTTGGAGGACAAAATGAATTCTTTTTAGGAAAAAATAGATTATGCTCGTCTGTAAAATAAAGGCTGACATACCAGACTTTTCCGATATATCGGACAACACAACTATTGAAAATAACGTCTGCTATTTTATTTTATGTTATAATAGCAATATACATACATATTTATCACCCCAGACTGATGGGCAGACTGAGGTAGTTTATAGAAGTTTGGGGGTTCTTCTTAGGTGTTTGGCTAGGGAAATCCAAGGAAACGGAATCTTGTACTTCCACAAGTTGAATTTGCATTTAATAATTTTAAAAATAGCTCCATTAATAAACCTCCTTTCGAGATTGCGTATGGGTTCTTTATACCCCATTTGCTTGACCGTCACCCCTACAATCTAATGAATGTATCTCCTTCAATGTGCAAGCTCATATCGAATATCTAAAAGAATTGCATAAAATTATTGCTAATAAATTGTGAGCAACTTCTGAAAATTATAAAAACATGGTCGATCGTTATCGTCGGGAGTTATACTTTTCAGAAGGAGATTGTGTTTGCTTATTTTAGGAAGCAGAAATTTGCTTCAGGGACATATCACAAGCTACAACAAAGTAACTTTGGTCATTTTCGAGTTTGGTTCACGGACATATCATAATCCATCTGTTGCAGCCCAAGACATACAACCAAACTTAGCACCAGTGTCGACACCTACCGCTTTGGAGATAGACCAGATTCTCATTGTTCAAGAGTTACGCACTCGCCACAGGACGTACCAGCGCTATTTGGTTTTGTGGCAAGGACGAGACATTACTAAAAGTTCTTGGATTAGCCCTACCGAGTTGCAGCGACAACGCCCCGATCTCTCTGTTGCCGGTCTTTGCAAGTTCTCGTCGGGGTCGAGCTCTGTCAACCCAGGGGAATTGATGCATCCTCCGTCGCATTTGATGACGCATGATACCATGATGCGCCATATATCTTTTATTATTTATTTTATACCGTGTATTTTTTCCCATGCATCAATTTGTATTTTCATCTCATCAGTTTGATTACCCTATGTGACCATGAATAAAAGGTCTAGGAATTTTAAGTAGTTAAGATGAAAAAGGCAAGCATAATTTAATTAAAGGGCGCATAAGGTTAAAAGGGGGAGTTACTCAAATTAAAAAATATAAGAATTATTCTCCATTAATGAAATTCATGGAAAGAAATGTTCTAGGAAATATGAATTTGGAAATAAATTAAAGGAGGGCCAAAGTTTACTTCATTATAAAAGACCCTCCTCTGAAAAAGGAGAAAGGAACCGGGACAATTCAGAGGAAATGAAATCAATTTTGTTTTCTTCTATAAACCGAGAGATCCCTGCTAGCGCGCCTCTCTCTCTCTCTCTCGGCCCGCTTCCCCAATGGAAATGGCGTAACCGATAAAATTTCAGGGCAGGACGTACTACTCGCGTGCCTCTCTCACTCGAAACTCTTCCCCGATGAAAACAGCAGAATCGACGGAACGTCATACTGCTCACGCGCCTTCTTCCCAGAACGGAGATGGTGCCGATTCTATCGATTCACCTTATGTCATCAAGGAGGTCTAGAACATATTTCTATTGTGAAATAAAGATCCCCCTTGTACACTGAGCCACTTTTATCCCCAGAAAGTACATAAGTGCACCAAGATCTTTATTATCAAAGGTGGACACATGCAATTTCTTAACCACAAGAATATGACTAGTACTGGAGCCAGTTGGAATGATGACAACCACATACACAACAAGTATCGTCGTATGGGATGCCTTCTTGTGGATAAAGACAGTGATCATAGACCCTTCTAGAAAAGCCAACTTGCAAAGTTTAGTAATAAGTTTCTCAAAACAAGCTCGGGGAGGTTGTCTAAGACCATAAATAGCATTCTTTAACTTGCACACATGATTAGAAGTGGGCAACGGAAAGCCTGGTGGAGGTGTCATATAAACCTCTTCTTGAAGATCTCCATCTAAGAATACGTTCTTGACATCCAATTGATGAAGGGGTCATGATTGTTGAGCTGCAATGGAAAGGAGGTTACGAATAGAAGTCAATTTGGCAACATGAGTGAATGGGTCTTGATAGTCAACGTCATCAATCTGAGTGAAGCCTTTAGACATAAATCAGATCTTATAACCTTCAATGGATTCATTCTGATTATGCAACTATGAACACCCAACGGCAACCAATAGCATGTTTTCCTGGGGAGTTCCATTAACTCCCAAGTATTTTATTTCTTAAGAGACATCATTTCACATTCCATAACCTCTTTCCATGGAGGAATGAGAAGGCTTCAGAGAAAGTGTTACAAATAGATACAGGCGAAACAACCGTAAGATAAGTACGGAAAAAGGGAGATAAAGCATGGTAACTTACATATCTCTCGGTAGGATATCAAGTGTGAATACTGTGACACGGCGTGTAGATTCAAGGACAGGAACCTGGGGAGAAGTATCTAATGTTGGGTATGATTGATGGGAGTTTTTGTCTTCTTCGTTGATAAACCTGAGAATTCCTTCTGAGAGCAGTCAATGCCATTATGAATACCGGTCTCTAAAGAAACACCCTCCTAAGTAGGTTCAGTGATAGTGGCAGTGGCAGCAAGCTCAAGCGCAGATATTGATGAAGAGGTAGTACAATGTCGAAAGACTAGTTGGATCCGTAGTGAACAGGAACTTGTTGACCTTGATATGAGACGAAAGGTAGCTCTTCAAAGAAGGTAACATCCTTAGATACGATCCGCTTATGAAGCTGAGGGCAATAACACTTATACTCTTTCTGATTAGGGGCATAATGAATAAAGACACATTTAACCGCCACAGGTCCAAGTTTGTCTCTTGCGAAACCAACATTGTTGACAAATGCAATGCACCCAAAAACTGCTTCATCACATAAAGGCTTGGGCACAACAAATTTCTATGCTTCCTTTCTGATACCTCATTTTGCTAGGGAGTATGCAGACAAGAACTCTAAAAGATTATACCCATTTTGCTGAAAAAAGTTTGCATCTCCTTAGACACAAATTCCCCACATAAGTCTGATCTTAAGACTTTGATCATCACTTAAATTTGAGTTTCAACACGAGCATAAAAATTCTAAAACACTTCAAAAACACCATCCTTTGTTCTCAACAAATACAATCAGGTAATTCTTCAAAAATCATCAATAAAGAGAGCAAAATACTTAAAGCTATTTGAAGAGATAATGGGAGCAATTCAAACATCAGAATGAATAAGATCTGTTTATCTCCAATAATGCTAGCAAAATAAGTTTTGCAGTGTTTATCCATTTCACAAGCTTCACAAGATAAGTCCAAACTACAAATAGTCAACATTAAACATAGATTTCAAATTCTTAGAGGCACATGCCCCAATCTGCGATGCCATAAACTCAAGTCATCTTGCTTTGTTGAAGTTTCACATGCATTGCCTTCTTCAGGTCCATCAAATATATTCACTCTAACTCAGACCCCCCATCTATCGCCTTCCTGCTCAACGAGTCCTGAAAAACGCAATGAGAGGTAAAAAAAGGTGACATTACAATTTAGATTTTGGTTAAACAACTAAGAGATAATAGATTGGTAAGTAAGTCGGTGCATATATCACGGAGTCAAGAGAAATCTCTGACGAAAGGCACACAGTTCCTTTACCAGTAACAGCAGCAAAAGATCCATCAGCGATTATAACTTTTCTCACTGCAAGACAGAAGTAATATGGCTCGACTTACAGCCCTATGATCGGAGGCTCCCAAATCAAATTATACATCGAGTATTGTCTTCAAAGAAAGGCACGACATTAGCATGAGCAACCATAATTTGATGACTGAGTTCCTGTCACCCAAGAGAAGCATCAAGAGCCGACAATTTCCTGCTCATCTCCTGAATGTATAAGGCTTCTTGACTAATTGGATGATCTTCACTTCCCAAAAAGGAAATTTTTGAGTGTGTGGATTGGCGTTTCACCACATACTTCCCTACAACATTTTTAATGAAGTGTTTAGAAATAAGGTATGGGTATAGCTCCAAGCAATTTTCTCTCACCTGCATTTTTTTCCACAATGAGATCACTTCAGTTTGACTTTATCTAAGTCAAGGGCGACCCATACTAGAGCCACTTCTAGAGACATTATTACATCTTTTATCAGCCACCGTCACTGAATTTTCATAGTTCCTTGCACCACTGGTTTTATTTATCAAGATCCTATGAGATTCACCCCTGAGGTAACTAGCCACAATATCCAGATCAGAACCAACATCTCTTCCAAGTATTTGAACTCATTGAAATTCAAGTTCTGAGATCAAGCCAGCAAGCAGTTCAAACACTCTTCTTTGACTCACCTCTCTCTGGCTATACTCACACCCAGAACAGGTGGCAGAGATTTTAACATCAGAATATTGATCTATCTCCTCCCATTTTCAAGTAAGTCTCCCCTAGTAATCCTCAAAAAAGTTCCATTGTCCATACATATAACTTTTCAATTCAATTGATATATTCTAGCAAGGTCACTTTTTTGAGTAATTCTTTTCAACCCAATCTCACAAATGTTTAGCTATTTCACAAAACATGAATTGACGTGCAATGGTAGGTTCTATAGCGTGAATTAATCATGTCATAACATTTAGGTTGTCTGCTTGCCACTCTTCATAAGACAGGTCTGTTGTTAAAGGAAGACTTTTTGTTCCAATTATAAAACCAAGTTTTCTCAAGCTTCCAATAACCATCTTCGTCGATTGAGCCCAAAATAAGTAATATTCGTTTAATTTGATATTGGAAACTGCCATTATCGATAAATCAACGCCCGGATTGAGACATTAGAAATCATTTTTTTTCTTTTTCTACAGAGATATCTAAATCCATTTAAACCCACTAGAAGAGTGAAAGCCATAGGAAATATAATTCGCACTCAAGTGAAAAATCGAGCCAACAAGAAGGGAGAAATGCACAAAAAGAAATCCACAAAAAACACCTACAAGGAGGGAGAGTGAGCCAAAAAGGCGCGAACCGATGTGAGGATTGCAGCACCAATGAAGAGATTTTCACAATCGAGAATGCGTCGCCGAAACACCTTACGAATTAGTGATACATTGCGATCGATCTCACAGATGGAGACTCATTTGATCCAACATACTGCAGATGGACACTGGAGATTCTGTAATACCTGGCAATCTTGGGTAGATACCCGGATTAAGCCTCCGTATATCCTAAATACGGTCGATCGAGCCTCTATACAAAATCCCATCTGGACGAAATCGTTATGATCGACCCTCAGACTATCCCAGCATCACGAATCAAGCAACGATGACCCTATCAGAACTTGTGACCCCTTACGATCCATGAGGAAGATGAAGAGCTAGGTCTCTCTGACCTACTCTAATATTATGAAGAAAATAAGAGGAGAAAAATACCTAGCCGATGGAATGCACGATGGAACGCGGTCCAATTTAACGCATCTCACTTTATTCACCCCTTGTTTTGGTTTTTTATATTGGTCCGCCACTTAACCCTAATGTGGGTCTCATTTAGCTTGAATCTTCAACAGCATGGGTCGGCTATGACAAACATACGCCAAGGTAAATGAAGAACTCTAGTGCATACAATAAATCAGTAAATTTCAGCTAAAATTGACTAAAAGCTGCCAAGTTAGACAAAGAGGTAGTGGGTAAATACTTCAACTTCAATAAATTCCTGTGAAAATCGACTAAAATCTCATGTGTCACAAGAGTCTCATAATTATATTTACAGGTTAGTTCATGTATATGATCCACGTGGACCATGGCTCCCTCTTTAGGCTCATTTGATCCCTACTAAAAAGTCAATTTAGATAAATTCTTTCATTTTTAGCCCAGCTTAGCTTTTTTTGCAGCTTAGGCTTCGTTTGGCTCGGCTTATTTGCTCCGGTGAGTTTGGACAAAAACGTTATTGTCATATAATGTATGTTTGGTATGACAAATGTTACTACCGTTGCCAAGAAGAGAAACTATTTTTGAGCATAAAATATTTGGTATTGCACTGATGTTTTTGTCCAAACTCACCGGAGCAAATAAGCTGCGCCAAACGAAGCCTTAGACTTCTTCTTCATGAACTTTTATCTTCTTCTTTAACCATAAGTGGGTAAAAACATAGTTGACTTGACTCCATAAGCCTATTTTTCAGGTGATTTCTCCTCCAATCTTGTTTCTAGAACCCCTAAAATGTACAAAAAGTCCCTACAAAAAAATAGTTATCCTTTTGACTCTTTTGCAATGTGTAACCTAGGTGGTAAAGATGAAGCACACAATAAGTTTATCAAAAGTCGTGTGAAATTTTGAACTACCATGCAACATCTTCGTGGTCATCCAATGCAAAGATTTAAAGATTCGGTAGATACATGAATAAATGTGACAAACTATAAAATTCATGTCATTCTTAACTACGTGAAACTATTGTACATCTGAAGTAAATGACATCACTCTCCCACAAATATGTACTTCAAAAGATAAATTCACATGCATTCAAGGTACTACTTCACATGTGATAACATCCACATAGTCCTAGGTATATGCAAACCTAACATTATATTATCATGTGACCCAGTAGTTGAATCCTTGATCTAGGCCAAAGTGTATGGTTTATGGTGTTGGGTGGTTTTCAACCGGAGCTTCTGCAACAAATCTTTCGAGATTAATTTTTCTTGATCCTGGTTTCTTTGGAGATTAAATCTTCTTGCTCCCAGAGTGAAAAATGGCAAACACAGCAACCTCTTAGATCTAGGCATCAAATGTGGCAAGCTGTGTGGTGGCAATGGAATGGGGGTTCAAAGATCACTTTTTTTGTTTAGCGGTGTGAGAGGAGAGAAGGTCGGAAATGTGGATTGGGGTGTGTATAATAGAAGGAGGTGTGGGAGACTGCTACGGTGGGACTAGGTATCGGCATAGTGTTGCACGTGGCCTTAAGGCTTGTGCAGATTTTTTGTTCACAGACTCACAATGGATACATTAATTTCTTAGCAAACTGAGTGGTTGTTCCCTAAGGCAGTCATTTCCTGTGGGAAATCTGACAGGGAGAGTGCTAGTAGGATTCCTGACGGCCTTAGGAGACGGCGAGAAGGGAGAGTAGATCGGGCCAATTGATAGACAGAGGATCAAAGGTAGAAGTAATAGGCAAGAAGAATATGAAAAAAAGACAAATCAAACATTGAGAGCCATGCTATCACCCATTCAACTCAAGGATTGGTTATCTCACCCAACATAAGGTTGAAAACTCTAAACAAGATAGCAGATGGATTCCCAAACCATTACATAATATACAGTTTAAACCAAGATCATTCTCTTCCCAAGATGACTCTTAGATTCCAACGTTTTTTGTTTGTTAGATTTCAATGTCAATTATGGTATGTGTATCTGATTGGTCAGGTCTAGTGCAATTGGCATGAGCTTTTTGAGAAAAATCCAATTTCTATGTAGTACAAGTTGACATTGACCTTTCTAAATGATATGTATAAGATCGGTCAGATCTTCAAACAATTGGCTGAGCCTAAGAGGCAAAAGCTGATTCCTTATAAACCTTGGCCTCTCCCGACAAGATTATTTTCCCAATTTAGCGCAAGATGGCCTCAGCCTCTCCAAACAAAACATTGAGAAATAATATAGTAAGAACAACGTACTACAATAAAAATAATAAAAGTTACTGAAAGGAAATATTGCATTGAAAAGGTATTATGCTCTTACCTAAAATCTTTGTCATATAAGCACCTCAATATTTTACCAGGTATCCATTCAACGTCCTCATCATTTAACATATCATTGGGCTTCAAACAATAAGATTTGTATACATCAGCCAGCCTCTCCAAGGTGTACCGTTTGACCGAGAGCTGAGGGAAAAAAAGTAAAACAGCTGCAGATTAGCTAGAGATAAAATAAATGAGGGATGAACATGAATAACAAAAGCAAGAAAACAAACGGATTTGTCACGAAGGCGCTCTGCCACTATTTTGGTGGTGTCAACTGGTATAACTTTGACAGGATGACAAGCCAGATCACAAATTGCAGCAACAACTTGCTTACGAACATTTTCATCATAATCCAATAACCGATCTGATAGAGCCTCTAAAGAACAATTGTCAAGTACATGGTCACATTATTACCCAGAATTTATGTATAAGAGAGAAACAAGAAAAAAACAATTCTGTAACATCTTACTAATAATCAGAGAAGCTTCAGGTCGGGATGTACTCAAAATCAAGCAGTTCTTCAAGTGTCCAATAACAGAAACACGGACATCAACCGCTCTATCGGTCAATCTTTTCACAAATTCTTTGAAAAGTGGCTGAAAAGATTCAGAAACGGGAATTCCAGATAAAGCAAATAGGTCTCCAAGTAGTTGTACTGCCTTCAGCCGAATCTCCAACTTATCTGCCTACAAATTTCAAGAAAAGCAGAATTATGCTACTCTTAAGGATATTACATGTGACAACCAAATTCAGTAATAAAATAATCAAAAAAGTAAAAGGATGTCATTTTTATGCATAAAAAGTAGGAATAATAGATAAAAGGATGCCCTATAATATCAGAAGAATGTCCTTATAACAAGGCTCTGGCATATGAAATGAAGCATTTACCAACAATTCTCCAGATATAAATGGAATTATTCCAGAAAGAATTTGTGGAACACACTGATACAGATCATAAATGACTTCATGATAATCAAGTGAACTATTCAAGTAATTGCTATCTCCAGATAGTGATGATACAAGAAAATGTTGTATGGAAGGTTCGAGCTTTCCTGCACACTGCTCTATCACATTCATTGCCAGCCTCCTTGCAGCCATTGTAAATTTCTAGTGCCACAAAAATTACGTTATTAATAAGAACTCAAATATTCTTATCCAAATTAAAGTAAATTTATAAAATGTTAAAAAATCAACTTAATGAGAAGAATGAACGGTAAGAATCAATCATAAAGAGCTCACATTCCGTTTGCGGCCCAAAGGAGACAATAAGGTAACTAGCAGATTCTCCTGTATGTCCTCACTTTCATTAAGTATAAGGATCATGATTGTTTGCATTGAAATATGAACGTTATTAGGATGATCATCACTGCATGCAACAATCAAAAAGGTTATATATACATAATTGACAAAAGTCCAAAATCTTCATCTAGAATGAGCAAATCCATGAATTCACATTAGATTGACAAAATTCATTAGAATATAACATAGCATAAACATGGAAAGCACATCACAAGTACATCACTGATGTGGAAAAGCATAGATATGTAAATCTATCAACCATGTATCACTGCAAAAGCATATATATATCAACAGTGTGTATTAATGTTGAGAATATAATTTCATATCAGGAAAGTCGTGTAACTTTTTGAACTGAATTGGTTTTAGGTTGAATGCAGAGGTTCTAACATGATATTAGAGTAGGCTAGGCACAAAGTACACGACAATACACTGATCAGATAACATATGTGAATCGACCAATCATGTATAGGTGAAAAAGCATATATATCAACAGTGCATATTAATGTTGAGAATATAATCTCATATCAGGAAAGTCGTGTAACCTTTGTAGTTTGTACATAATATAGACCTTAGGCCCCTGCACCTACAACCAATTGATTTTATATTAAATGCAGAGATTCTAACATGATATTTGAGTAGGCTAGGCCTAACGGCCCTCCAATAACAGCCAATTGGTTTAATTTTAGATACTTAGGTTATAATAATTGATGCATGCTACAATGCAAGGACAGTAAATTTGGTGTTGTGAGGCACACGCGTGCAAATATAAAAGACACATTTTTAGTGTTGGAGGAAACATTATTGGACTTATGTAATAATTTAGACCTCGAATATCAAAGTCATCTTTTTAGAACATGTGGTGGAGTTTAGTTAGGAACACCATAATTAAGTGAGCCGAGGGTAGGAGTAGCTCCAAAATGGGGACAAAATTTTGTCGGCATCCCATTTCGAGGACTCACGGAAATACCTCGACTACCTCCTATAAAGTACAACATGTCATCATAAGAAATGGGTGAAACTATGAAGTTCTGCTTAGTATGGGCATAAGCTGAGTCAAAATAGATAAAACATCAGATATTGTGGACCGAGTCATTACAGATAATATCAAAATTTGGGTCTCTTTTAGTATGATATGTGGTTTGGGAACGAACCAAATGGAAGTCGGTGGGTTCATGATGGCGCACAACGTCCGACACAGGTGTATTCCCGCAGGAGGCGGTGATCCGCTACCCAGTCGGACGATCCGAGTCCATGGTTGCGTCTGGATGGTCGATCCGAGTCGATTTCATATATTACTTTTTTATGTTTTGAGTTGTACTTGACGTCTGATCGGCCCAAACAGTATGAGTCGTCTGATTCAGGTGCTTATGTTGATCTTGCGGTTATGCAACTAGTAATGATTATTATAAAGATCGAGCAGACCAGCACAGGAGGGAACAAATCTTTGAGGAGGGAGAACAAGTATTGATTCGCATTCGACCTGAGAGAGTCCCGCTGTTAAATGTCAAGTAACCCCCTCGCCGGGTGGTGAGGATAAGAGTGGCTAAGACTAAGCCCGTCTGGTTCCCTTGAAGATATAAAAGGATGGTCGGCTCGCTGAAGCGATAGATCGCGAGTGAAGACGGACAGAACCCTAAGGTTCGTTTCTCCTCTTTCATCGTATCATGGTATCAGAGGCGATCTCTTCGATCTCAGAACTGTGCGATCTGCTCCATCTCGTCGTCCTCAGAACTGCCGTTTCCGTCGTCGCTTGATCTACTCGATCCCGTCGATCGTTTCTTCTGTTCGTCTGCTCGATCCCGTCGATCGTTTCTTCTGCTCGATCCCGTCGATCTGCTCGATCTCGTCGTCGATTCCTTCGATCTTCCTCGCATCGGTGATCTTCTTCGACGACGACGATCTCTTCGATCTTCCTCGACGACGGTGATCGATCTGGAGCCTCGTCCTGCCGCTGTTGTTCTGCTGCTGCCGTGGTTCTGACCTGGAGGTTCTCCTTCTGCTGCTGTTGCCGCTGCCGTGAGGCCTTACTCCTTCTGCTGCTGCTGCTGCTGCTGCCGCTGCCGCCGTGGTTCTGACCTGGAGGTTCTCCTTCTGCTGCTGCTGCCGCTGCCGCGACCTGAAGGCCCTGCTCCTGCCGATTGTCCTGCTGTCGCCGTGGTTCTGACCTGAAGGTCCTCCTGCTGCTGCGGCTGGTTATCCGTCTGCTTCCTAAAGGTCCTCCGGCTTGTGTGCCCGTATGGAGGACAACTTGAAAAGTGCAAATGCCTCTGAAGGGGCCGTTAACCAACCCCGATACTATGGAGGGAGTTCTAACATGGACTTCAGTCAAGGTGTTACTCACATTAAACTTAATGGAAGGAATTACCTTCTATGGGCTCAGTCTATGAGGATTTTCATTGGGAGCCGTCGAAGACTGGGTTTTCTCACAGGATCCAAGCCGGCTCCAAACAAGACCGATCCCAAATACGAGGAACGGGAAGGTGAGAATCTAACAGTGATTAATTGGCTTGTTAATTCTATGGAACCCAAGATTGCAAGCCACTTTCTATTTTGTGAAACTGCAAAAGAAATGTGGGAACAGATCGAACGAAATTACTCAAAAAAAAGGACTTGGCGAGAATATATCTACTCCAAACTGAACAGATCCACATGGCTGGAATGGGGGACTTCGAAGAATATTATGGCAAGTTGACCCATAAGTGGGCTGAAATTGATCAGCATTC
Source organism: Dactylorhiza incarnata (assembly GCA_033032865.1). NCBI lineage: Eukaryota > Viridiplantae > Streptophyta > Magnoliopsida > Asparagales > Orchidaceae > Dactylorhiza > Dactylorhiza incarnata. The sequence continues at coordinate 1,445,022 of JAWHQI010000444.1, read as the reverse complement.
TGCTATTCAGACTATTGAAGACTACAAGACTGAACTCATGCAACGGAGGGTATTTGAGATGCTCTCTGGTCTCCCTCCTGAACTTGAATTCCAGAGGGTTCAGATGTTGGGACGTGATTCTGTGCCTGATCTAGAGACTGTGGCTCACTATATTAGGGGAGAAGCTAGTCGTATAAACTCTCTTCGTTCAGATACTCATGTGGGTCATGAGAAGTCTGCCCTTGCTGCTGAACAGAAGAAATGGCATCCTAGAAATATGAGGCAAGAAGACAAGAGTAAAATGAAGTGCCCTCACTGTGGGAAGAAAGGCCATGGGAAAGAGAAATGTTGGGATCTTCACCCTCATTTAATCCCTCCAGGATGGATTCGGGGTTCTGATGGGAAAATATGTGAGGCCTTCTACTGCTATGTATGGCCACCTTGATAATTCTGGGTATCTTCAGGCAGAAAATGAGAGTTTTATTAGAGAACTCAAGGCTCTGAAAGCCAACTCTGCTAGTGATTTGGCAGGTACGGCCGCTCATGTTCGCTCTACTACTGTGTCCTTTAAAGATCTATCCACCCCTTGGATTATTGACTCGGGGGCTTCCGATCACATGACCGGATCTTCTATGGGAGTCTCCTCTATTTTACCTACCTCTGGCAGTGTGAAACTCGCTGATGGATCCTCGGCGTCTGTGACTGGTAAAGGGGTTATTCATCTTTCTCCATCTGTCTCTCTCAAGCTGTAATTATTGTTCCCTCATTTCCTACAAATCTCTTGTCTGTTAGCAGTTTAACTAAACAACTTAACTGCTCTATCACCTTTTTCTCCTCTCATTGTGTGTTTCAGGATCTGGCGAGTGGGAAGACGATTGGTGGTGGACATGAGTCAGGTGGAGTGTATGTCATGGATAACTGTCAGGCTCTCAGTTCTCAGAAAATTACCGACCAGGATCAGTTGAGGCTGTGGCACAAGAGATTTGGGCATGCTAGCTTGAAGACCTTGAAAGCTATTTTTCCGCATTTGCTTAATGTTAAAACTGTTACTTTTGATTGTCAGTCTTGTGAATTTTCAAAGCATTGTAGGACTAATTATGCTCCTAGTTTGAGTCGAAGTTTGAAATGTTTTGATTTGATACATTCCGATGTCTGGACATCTCCTATTTGTTCTGTGAATGGTTTTCAATATTTTGTTTCTTTTATTGATGATCACTCACGCTTTACCTGGGTGTACCTCATGAAAAAGAAGGATGAAGTCTCAAAAATATTTCAGTTGTTCTATCATTACGTGCAGACTCAATTTGGAACTGGAATTAAAATTCTTAGGAGTGACAATGGAGGCGAATATACGTGCAGTGACCTTCAGCTATTTCTGAGAGATCATGGGATTATTTTCCAATCTTCCTGTCCGGGGACTCCTCAACAGAATGGGGTTGCCGAAAGAAAGAATCGTCATATCTTGGAGACCACTCGATGCTTGTTGCAAGAGACGTTCGTCCCTAAGGGACTATGGGATGAAGGAGTTCTCACATCCGTCTATCTTATTAATAGGATGGCTACCGGTACTTTGGGAGGAAAGTATCCCCTACAGATTCTCTGCCCAAATATGCCTCTATTCAACCTTCCTCCTAAGGTGTTTGGGTGCGTTGCCTTTGTTCACATCGTGGGGCCTCATAAGGACAAATTAGGGCACAATCAATAAAATGTGTCTTTGTGGGATATGCTGCCAACCAAAAGGGATATAAGTGTTATTCTCCTGCTCTCCGGAGAAGGTTTATATCAAAAGATGTTACCTTTTTCGAGAACACTCCTTATTATTCCAATGAGGGCAAACTCATCACGTTTCAAAAGGAAAGCAAAGAAGAAAGTGACATGTTGCCTCCTCTTCCTGTTCTTGTTGATGTGACTGCTCCAGAAAGTGTTGATATTCCTGTTATAAAGGAAACCCCAACGAGTGATCTTCGGGTTTACAGCAGAAAAGGGAATCTTCAAGTATATCAAAGAAGGAAAAACATCAAGACTGGACAAGAATGTCACACTCATGCTCCACCACCTACCACCACTTCGCCAGATCCAAGCTACAACACCACTTCAGAGATCCCTTCTGCTCTTCAAATTCAGAGTGGTCGTACTAGATATCCTATGGATAAGTATGTTGGGTATCACTCTATCTCTCACTCATTACAAGTTTATCTTGCTTCTGTTTCCTCTATTCTTATTCCTAACAGTTTTTTAGAGGCTAGCTCAAATTTCCACTGGGTAAAGGCTATGGAGGAGGAGATGAACGCTCTCCAACGTCAAAAGACTTGGGAAATTGTTCCTATTCCTCATGGGCGCCATCTAGTCGGAGGCAAATGGATTTATACTACTAAATTTCTACAAGATGGAACTCTTGATAGGTACAAAGCGAGATTGGTAGCTAAAGGTTTTACTCAGGTTGACGGTGTAGACTTCCAAGAGACCTTCGCTCCAGTTGCTAAATTGAACTCAGTCAGAATACTCCTATCTATTGCTGCTCATAAGTCTTGGACTCTACATCAACTCGATGTTAAAAATGCTTTCCTACATGGTGAATTGGAGGAAGAAATCTATATGACTCCACCTCCTGGTATGGATGTTCCTAAAGGACATGTGTGCCGCCTCAAGAAAGCCCTATATGGCCTCAAACAGTCTCCACGTGCCTGGTTTGCCAAGCTAAGTGATAAACTTGTTCATCTGAATTTCAATCGCTGTACTTCAGATCATTCTGTCTTTGTCTACAAAGGGGAGGAATGCATTACTATTCCCGTAGTCTATGTGGATGATATCATTATTACAGGAACGGATGACCTCCATATTACTCGAGTTAAGGAGGAATTAGCGTCCGCTTTTGAAATAAAGGATTTGGGTCTCCTTCGGTACTTTCTTGGAATTGAGATTGCGCGTTCTACCGGGAAGATTATGATCTCCCAGCGGAAGTATGTCTTGGACCTTCTTAATGATGTTGGATATTTGGGAGTCAAACCTGTGGATAGTCCTGTGGACCCTAGTTATGACATTCATAAGGAGACCTCTCCAGATCTTGAGAGGAAGTCTGATTTTCAACGAATTGTGGGGAAATTGATTTATTTGCCAATCACCAGACCTGATATCTCCTTCGTTGTTGGATTGGTTAGTCAATTCATGCACAACCCTAAAGTTCATCACTATCAAGCTGTTCTGCGGATTCTCAAGTATTTTAAAAAGGACCCTGGAAAAGGCATTATCTATCAAAACCATGGCCATCTTAAGGTCCACGGGTACTGTGATGCTGATTGGGCAGGCTCTTCCGTGGACAGAAGATCTACTAGTGGGTATACCATCTTTGTTGGTGGCAATCTTATTTCCTGGAGAAGTAAAAAACAAAATATTGTGGCTCGTTCCTCCACTGAAGCAGAGTACCGTGCCATTGTTGTTACTGCGTGTGAACTGGTTTGGGTTAAATCTATCTTGGGGGAAATGGGATTTCCTGTCATTGAGGCTATGCAACTCCATTGTGATAATCAAGCTGCAATTCATATATCTAACAATCCTGTCTTTCACGAGAGAACAAAGCATATTGAAATTGATTGTCATTTTGTGCGAGACAAAATTCAGGATCAAACAGTGACTATGGTGTTTGTGCACTCTGAAGATCAACTGGCTGACATGCTTACTAAAGCGGTCTCTGGCAAATCCCTACGTTCTTACTCCCTTAAGCTCGGAATGTTGGATGCTTATGGGGTTAGCTTGAGGGGGGGGTTAAATGTCAAGTAACCCCCTCACCGGGTGGTGAGGATAAGAGTGGCTAAGACTAAGCCCGTCTGGTTCCCTTGAAGATATAAAAGGATGGTCGGCTCGCTGAAGCGATAGATCGCGAGTGAAGACGGACAGAACCCTAAGGTTCGTTTCTCCTCTTTCATCGTATCACCCGCAAGGACCAGCAAAAAAATTAAGCGCTCGCCGAATGGGCCCCTATACAATCGTGCGGCGGATTGGTACGAACACATATGAAATTGACATCCCTCATGGTATGGGCACCAGCCGAGTATTCAACGTAGAGGATCTGACTCCTTACTACGAGGAGCGCGTGTATGTGGACCCTTTCTCCACACCTTTACCTGAACCTTCACCTCCTATTGCCCCTACCAGTCCCTCCCTGTTGCCACCCAAGGAGTCGCTCCATGAGGATCACATTGCACCATCAACGGTTCCACCGATCCAGCAGTTAGACGGAGATACATTACAGTCGGAGCCATTTACTTCTACAGACGACATACTTCAGATCATCGATCACGACTTTTGCACCGCGGGCGGGCGAGATATTGTGCGTTATCTTGTCCGTTGAAGCGATCGGCCTCTTCACAATGCTACATGGATTTCATCAGAGGAGCTCGAGCGACTCGCCCCACGGCTACACAGTCAGTACGACCGTCTACACTCACCGGAGATGAGTGTTTTCAAGATGGGGGGAGTTGATGGCGCATAACGTCCGACACAAGTGTATTCCTGCATGAGGCGGTGATCCGCTACCCAGTCGGACGATCCGAGGCCGTGGTTGCGTCCGTCGTCCGGATGGTCGATCAAAGTCGATTTCATATATTACTTTTTATGTTTTGAGTTGTACTTGACGCCCGATCGGCCCAAACAGTATGAGATGTCTGATTCGGGTGCTTATGTTGATCTTGCGGTTATCCAGCGGTTATGATTTTTAGGATTATATATATCGGCAGGCGATTCAAGGGGGGGATATCGAAGGTTCGGTTACGATTTGGAACCATTGGTCTCTTGCTCTTCTCTAGTGCGACGCCAGAGAGACATCGCCTCCTCCCTTGGAGCGAATCCAAGGTACCCTCCTCCATCCCTACCAATTCCTCCACCGCCAGCCTCTGTCACTACCATCCTCTTCCACCTCCCCACTGTTACCGCTCCTTTCCAGCGACCTAATCCTGCTCCCGTCCTGAACTGCAGCGGTCGGCCCCGTTTCGAGCCATTCTCCTGTCAACTGAATCCCTCATTCCAGCCACTCAGCACCGCCTATCCCCTTTCCCAACGCCAGACTACACCCTACTGTCGCCCGTTTCCATCCATCCCCGCCCCTGTTGTCGCAATCCTTCTCCACCTCTTCTCCGCCCCTAACCAGCCCATTACATCCCCACCCAGCAGCCATTTACCCTCTATACAACCCCTCCCGCAATTCTTCCACGTTCACCCACATCTTTCGACGTCTCCTGCCATCGTAACGACCTTGGATACCCTCCATCAGCCGCCTGCACATGTAAGTTGTTTTGAGTTGTCATTTTCTACTGTTGTGTATTTGGCACTATACCTGCAGTGAATGTCTATTATTATTTGCTATTAGTATCTAAGATCGTTTGATTTGCAGGGTTCATTTCGCGCGCGCTTAAAATTATTTGCACCTCGATTGCTTTGCGGATACGCTTGTGTCTCTTTAACTTAAAATTTGTGGTTATCTATGCCTCTGTCAATATTTATATAAAATTAATTACTGTTGTAATTTTTTTAGCAGACCAATTCTTGCATTGTCATCATTCTCCATTACATATAGGATTGCATTTAGTGAGTCCACCTCAAGCCGACCTACCACTGCATCAGTTTGTAACCCCCAAAATCCGATGATAATGGGGAGTGTTTTTGGGGCAGTAAAACTTAAACAAAGAGCCGTCCTTAACATGATTCTATATCAGCAAGATTCCAAAAGAAAGGAGATACAGGAATGAACTGAATTGCACATCAAAAATTTTCTAAAGTAAAAGTTTAAACTCAATTTCATGGGAATCTTTTAAGAGCATGTGGTGGAGTTCGGTTAAAGAACTCAATAGTTTAAGTGAGCTCGGGGTTGGAGTGCTTCTAAACTGAATGACCTCGTGGGGATTACAAACAGGTCACCTTGAGAAAAGAGAAAACCGTAAAGTTCATCTTAGTATAGATTGAGTTTAGTAATATCTCAGATATTATGGACTACGTCATTACCAAAGTAATATTTTTTTGATGATTTAATAGGTTTTGGAATTGATAGGGAAAACAGATATATGGAAAAGCTAAGGTCAAAAAGAAGAGATTTAGGGCCTGTTTGGGAGAGTTACGCAGCAGTTGCAACCTGCATGCCGACGATTTTTAAAAAAATCGCGCCAAACGCTCAATTTCCGCTAATGGTGGGGGAAGCTGCAGCTATTTTAACAAAGATATATAGAGGTGGCTAGTCGCGCTAGGGTACCCACGATTCCCCCCCACCCACCCACCCCCCCTGCAACGCTTGATTTATCCTCCTTTATTCTAGCGCGAGGCGCGTATCAACGTGAGCTTCTTCGTGATCTTCTCCAAAGCCGCTCATTCATCTGCTCCTACACCTCTCCTCCCTGTTCTCCTCCGACGACGCTATTTTTCGCTCTTCTCCGACGAGGCGCTCCTCCCACTTCTCCGGCAGGTAAAAATCAAACTTTCGCCATATTCGTCCTCTACCCCAATGTCGATTTGTAGTGTTATTTTCCCCCACAATGCCGATTTCCGGTGATTCAGGGCATGAAAGCCGAAATCTTGTGTTTTTCTCTACCTTTACACTGATTTTAATTATTTTGCTCAAGTTCTTGTCTTTGCACACTAGTTTCATGATTTTAGTCCTTACCGAAATCTGGTTTTATTCACCTTCACACTGGTTTCATGAAGTTATGCACTCCTCCATTTGATCTCTGTAAGGATTTCTCCAGAATTCTCAACATAGCTAAGAGGCACTCCATGTGCACTGAAGAATTTCATGACCTATCATTGTGCATTATGGTGTAAGAAAAAAGATGCACTGTTTCTCTTCCAATATAGGAGCATATATTATTAAGCATCATAAGTTAGGTTTTCTCCCTTGAAATGCAGTCAATAGATATGCTAATTATTTTTGAGATAATTGTTTTATGTAAAATCTTCATTGTCTTCTATTCATGAAATTTTTGATGTCTCCAAAATGACATGTAATTGCTCAATGTTTGAGTTTAAAGTGTTTCATCATTGATATGTAAAGGATGGTGGCATTGTTGCACAATGGGAGTCTGCTCATGTGATGTTATTCTCATGTGATGTTATTTTGTGATCTCTGTATATGAGAGATCCAATTAAGCAATGATAGGTCCCTAAATACCAAGGCGGTAAAAAATACTTAGAATAATTAATCTTGAAATTCAACAATAAAACATTTATAAAAAACATGATTTTATTGCATTTTAAATCAATTACAAAATTCGATCTTCAAGACCCTAAAGATCAAGGCGGTAAATAGAAAAAGTATTTTGGTTTATTATACCAACTCGCAGCTCGAACCAATTGGTCTTAGTCTATCTATCCCTAGATAAGCCTTAAACCATCCCCTAGACCTAAACCTCAATCTAGTCGCTAACACAAGAGGTGAATTTCCCCTAAGCATCACATGAACCTAGTCGTCAACACAGGGGTGAATTCCTTTATGCTCAGCAATAACATAATCAAAAACAAAGGAAAAATGCAAGAGAGATTTAAAGAGAAAATATTCTGTAATTTAAAAATTCCCTAAAGAAGCTTTGAAGACGTGAACGAAGGAACGCGCAAGATTGTCGCTGTAGAAATGTTCGTTCTTCATGTTGAATGTGTTTTAAACTTGATCGCCTTCAAACTCTCCTTCGGTTGCAAGAATATGCTCCAGGGGATCCTCTGGACCTCTAGGACGAAACCTCTCTTCAAAATATCCGTCGCGTAAGTGAGACGGTGTGAAGAGCTCTTTAAATAGGGCTCTGTCAGCTACCGCTTGCGGTAGTGGCTACAGCGCGGCGGTATCCTTTTGGAAAGTATTTCCCGCTCCAGTCAGCTTAAAATGGAAGCTTGTTTTCGTTTCATAGGCAACAATTACGGCGAGGTGATAAGTGTTGTCGCTCCGCAATAGCATAATATTTTGTCACGCCAGAATGCAACCTTCTGATTTATTTGGCTCCTCAAACATGTTGTGATTGCTCGGGGTTGCCTAAAGGTTAAGGCAGTGCAATAGGGTTATAGCGGCGGGGTAACTCATTACATAATAAGTTTAATTCTCCCGCCAAGTCCATTTTGAAATGATCCTTGTCAGTTGTCCTTTTGGAACGAAATTTACCGCCGCTGATAATACATATCACCTCGCGGTAGTGGTCATTTCAGTCCAAATTTTCAATTGTTCGTCCCAATCGAATTACTCTATACTTTTTGTTATTGTACATGTATAACCTGCACACTATAAACACAAGCAAAGTATATTAAATACATATTAAGATTTTTTATTTTCAAACCAAGAGATGTGGAACCCATGTTCCAACAAACTCTACCTTTTGAATTTTGATAATAAAAATCTCATAATTAGAAATCAATCATTAATATTTGTGATTTGTTTATAGTAGTGTGCGATAAAGGATAATTGTGAAAATAGGTTTTATACTAGTGTATGTAATTACACAAATGTGAAATTTTTCTTAAGTGTGTGCTCCCCCTAATCTTAGTGGTAATTTAATTCTTCTCCCCCTAGATTTCTCAATTTATTCATCTCATTTTGGTATTATCTCATGAAATAAAGAACCACTTATTATAAAAGTAATCATGATCGACCAAAGAGTATATGCAGAGGAAAAAGTCGTGAGAAATAATACATGGCGAGGGAAAGGATGGGTAAATATACGAGCACAACATCATAAAAGAAAAAGTTGAGTGAAAATCAGTAGATCATTCGAAAGATTAGCGTTATAAACCAAGACCATAACATAAGGATCAGCATTATAAACCAAGACCATAACATAAGGATCAGCGCTATAAGCAAAGAGATTGTGTTCCTTTTTTTTTTGTAAAAGATAATCGTTATAGTTAAGATTGAATTCGTCAAGCATGGAGAATAAATCTATAAAAAGATTTTAGCAATACAATGTGAAATGATTTGCAATTCAAGCTTTAAAAATATTGTAGCGATCATGCTTAGTCATCTAGTACATTTACTTATTTATATAGAGAGTTATGTATTTTTACTTAAGTTTTAATTCTCATGAGTATAACATTTATGCAATGACAATAATGTGTACAATATGAGATTTGGTAGTATACATAGGTAATAATCAAGACACATGCAAAATATAATTAAATGTACACAACATCATCAATATGCAAAGTAAAATTAATTTCACTAAGGCTCCGTTCGTTTGGCAGGAAATGAGATGCAGGAATTGGAATTGGACCAATTCTGATTCCCACAGGAATTGGAATTGAAGTCAATTGCAATTCTGCTGTTCGGCTGAATGCAGGAATTCTGTCACAGGAATTGGAATTAGTAATTTCACTGTTCGGCTGCATATTAGAATTCAATCGATGGAATTGATATTTACACACATACACACATATACAAACACAACCACACACACACACATATACAAACACAACCACACACACATACATTAATGTACTTCAATCTAGTCGAGCTTTGAATGTGATTTCATCTTCATCTCTTCCTTTGTTTTGAATTTTATTGACAATACTTGAATTTGCTCAGATGTCTTTTTTGATCTATGCTGCATAAATTTTGTATAGTAGATAGGTGTGGAAATTGTAAAAAGAGAACCATAGTAGTGTCTCTTTTAGATTCACTAAAGAAATGATTGGTTTGAGTGAAAAGCTCCTCCTATCCGGCCAAGCACTCCACCAAAAAACTGAAGCAGTTCTCCAATCAGATGGGAAAAGAAAGCTATGGAGCACGGCGGCCGGATCTGCACTGGAGGCGGACGGATCTGAGTCGCGGCGGGAGTACAAAAATCCAAGATCTGCAATTGATTGCAGGACTTCTTCCTGCTTGCGATCTACAGCAACACGGAGAAAACCGAGATCTGGAAAGCTTGCGATCTGGAAAACTTGCAGAGGACTGGAGCAAACCGATGACAGATCGAGAACAGATCTTCCTTCCTACGCATTTAGGGCACGCGAACAGGGATCGACTGGAGTAGGGCGACCTCTTGCGATCTTCCTCGACGGGAGAGACGACCCTTGCGATCGTCAAATTTGAAGAACAGGATCTCCTTCACGATCGGCACAGGAAACGGCGCCTAGGGCGTAGGATCTCCTTCCGGCGGCTTCTTCTCGATCGGCACAGGAAGACACGCTAACAGCAGGGTTCTTCCAAGATCGCGAGAACAGCGCCGACCTTGCGAGTCTTCCTTCAATCGGCAGCGGCAAAGCAGCGAAAAAACGCAACAAAGAACGACGAGATCGCAAAAACGAGAGAAAGATCGTACGGGAGCGGAAGAAAATCGCAAAACGGCGGAAGAGAGGACGGGATGCGGGAAGCGGGATGCGGGACAGAATTGTCAAGTCCGACCTAAAGAGGTCGAAAATGTGGGAGAGGAAAAACTGCCTATTCTGAATTCCCATGGAATTCAATTGAATGTCAATCCCCATAAAACAAATTGGCTACCGAACAGCGGAATTGGAATTGGCAATTCCAATTCCAATTCTTTTCTCCAATTCCGCTCAAACGAACGGGGCCTAATTCTAATGCACATAAAGTACAACTATCAAAGTGATTCGCACACACAAGGCTTATTAAGACTTATTAAGGAACAAAATAATGATTGGTGGATCACACATTCTAATGCACATAAAGTACAACTAGAAAATCGTAAAACGGCGGAAGAGAGGACGGGATGCGGGAAGCGGGATGCGGGACAGAATTGTCAAGTCCGACCTAAAGAGGTCGGAAATGGGGGAGAGGAAAAACTGCCTATTCTGAATTCCCATGGAATTCAATTGAATGTCAATCCCCATAAAAAAAATTGGCTACCGAACAGCGGAATTGGAATTGGCAATTCCAATTCCAATTCTTTTCTCCAATTCCGCTCAAACGAACGGGGCCTAATTCTAATGCACATAAAGTACAACTATCAAAGTGATTCGCACACACAAGGCTTATTAAGACTTATTAAGGAACAAAATATTGATTGGTGGATCACACATTCTAATGCAGATAAAGTACAACTATCAAGATGATTCGCGCACACAAGGCTTATTAAGACTTATCAAGGAACAAAATATTGATTGGTGGATCACACGGCATTATTTTGATTTTTAGTTTTGGTGATCTAATGTACTAGAGAAAGGTGGAAGATGTGTTTTTATTATTTAATAGTTTGCACAAGAAATTTTAAAATACTTTCCAAGGTGTTCAACCTCACAATACTCATTAAGACTTATCAGGAGAAGAAGTGGTGTTTGATGGAGTTTTCTTTGTCAGTTATTTATTTTTATTTTATTTGAAATGACTAAGAGCTCTGAATTCGCTTGAAAGCAACATTCATATTATTTATAAACCATACTTCTCTTATGTGAGTGCATGCATATTCATGGATCGCGCGAGGGCAATCCAATGGTGTGTGGGTAATTTAGCCGTGCATATTAACTAGTCATAACATTACACTGCATATGCATGCATAAGCAAGATTATAAACAAATGTAGGAATCAAAATGAGCGAACGTGTGGTTATAATCTAACATAAATCACCAAACATACTTGGAGACACATAATCATCACTCATACTTAGTGGTTTCGTGAATATGTCCGCAAGTTGTGATTAATGTCAATGAAGCTAACCTTAACATTTTCTATCTTGATGTGATCTTTAATGAAGTGGTGTCTAACATCAATGTGTTTGAACCTAGAGTGGTGAACCGGATTGTTAGTTAGATCGATTACATTTTTGTTATCGCATCTTAGTTCTACATTTTTGAAGTGAATTTCAAAATCCTCTAATGTTTGGGTCATTCATAGGGTTTGTGCGCAATATCTACCTATTGCTATAAATTCATCATCGGCGGTGGAGAGGGCAACAAAATTATGTGTTACCGATATCAGGGCGGAGGACCCACCATGGCAAGTGTACACGCGAAGGGGACGCGGCACGCAGGGGGCGGATGGCTCGGCGGAGAACGGAGGAAACGATCCAACGGTCTAGGCGGAAGCGGTGTGCGGTTATCAAGTTATGTTTTATTTTATTTAGGGTTTGTTTGGGCCCTCACTATATGAGGAGAACTCTTGTATGCTTTGGATTATCTTTGGATCAATTATCTTAGAAGGGGCTGCTCCCCTTTGTCTCTCCCCCTTCTCTCTCTATCTCTCTCCCTCTCTACTTCCCTTCGGCCGCCGTTCGCACGTTACCGCCGCCACTGTCGCCCGACGTCAGCCCGCGACGGTATCTCTCCAGCGCTCCTTCCCTGCTATCGCCCGGCGATACCCTAAGTGATATCAATCTGGTCCGACCTGCCCGTCCCGCCCGCCCGAGCGCCGCCGGTCACCTGCCCTCGCGTTGTCATGGCTCCCAATACCCGCCTCCAGGCCCAAGAAAATCTCGACGACGCCGACGCTACCCGCAATCGTCTCGACCGCCAGGACGATCGCCTCGACGCCTTCAAATCCTCTCTCGACGCCCTCGCCGCAGGCCAAGCCCTCCTCATCAGTCGCATTGAAGCCCTTTCAACGTTGTCGCACCCCTCTGTTCCGTCGGGATCGGCGACCTCCATCGACGCCGCCTCCATCCTCGGGATGCCGCCGCCGCTCTTCGCCCCGGCTGTCGCTGAAACCCCCGCTGGCCGCCCTCACCTCGCCCTAGATCTTCCCTCGTTCTCGGGAGTGGATCCGTTGGGCTGGGTGGCCCGGGCCGAGCAATTTTTCGACCTCAACAACACCCCGACAGCGGACAAAGTGAGCACCGCTATAGTCGGGCTGGACGGCTCCGCGCTTCATTGGGCGCGGTGGCTCCGACAAGTTCAGCCCCTCATTTCCTGGAACGAGTTCAAGCAAGAAATGATCAGTCGGTACGACTCCCGTTACGCCGGATCCGCTGTGGAGCGCCTTTGCACTACCCGTCAAACGTCTTCCGTCGACAGCTACATTGATGAATTCATCGCCCTCGTCACACAGGTCCCAGGCTTGCCGCCCGACCACTACCTGGGGTTCTTTCTCCAGGGCCTCCTGCCGAATATACGGTCCCGGATTCGGACACATCACCCTCGGACGGTCTCGGAAGCCTTGGAATTGGCTCGTGCGGTCGAAGCGGACCTGGGCACCCGTTCGTGGCCCGGCGGAGGACATCCTGCTCCTCACCCTACGGCGCCTAGAGACGTCCACCCTCGGCCTCCGCCAGCGGGCGGCCACCGTCCGCCACGTCCGGACAACACTCACCGCCTCTCCAACAATGACTACAATGACCTCCGTCGAAAAGGCCTGTGTTTCCGATGTCGCCAGCCGTACTCTCCTCAGCACGTATGCACCGTCAAGGAATTCCATGCCATTATTGGGGATGGCGACTCCGATAGCCCCGAGATTGGGGAAGACGATCTCGACGTCCAAGCGGATGCTCTGCCGGTGGAGGCGGAGGGGGCACCTCTCAACGTCCTGGACCTTCCTTTCTACTCCGTTGGGGGCCTCACCGGTCCTCAAACGATGAAACTCGCGGGGGACATTCGGGGCCGCACCGTCATCGTCATGATAGATAGTGGAGCAAGTCATAACTTTATTTCGGCAACCTTGGCACGTGAGCTCGACCTCCTGATTACGCCCTCGCCCACCTTCTCGGTGTGTTTGGGGGATGGCCGCCGCCGACCAACGCTCGGCCAATGTCCGGATGTCTCTCTTTCTGTGGGCTCGGGTACTTTCACGGCAGATTTCTATATGTTCGAACTTGGCGGCATTGACGCGATCTTGGGCGTCGCGTGGCTTCAGACGTTGGGGGACGTCCGTGTGAATTGGGTCGATCGCACGATGGTGTTTCATCATCAGGGTCGGCCCTGTCGCCTAGTGGGCGACTCGACCCTCCTCCGCTCACCAATTTCTTGTCGAGCCCTCAACCGCGTCACAGACGTGGACTTCTCCGCGTGCTTATGGGTGCTAGAGGCAACCCAACCGGACAACTCCTCTGTGCCGCCAGCAGTTCAACTCCTCCTGACCGAATTTGCGGACATCTTCGCACCACCCCAGGGGCTTCCACCAGCCCGACCAACCGATCACGCGATCGTGCTCCAGCCGGGAGCGGCCGCGGTCTCGGTGCGTCCCTACCGATACAGCCACGCGCAGAAAGATGAGATGGAGCGCTTGGTACGGGAGATGTTGTTAGGCGGCCTCATTCGCCCAAGTGCCAGTCCTTTTTCCAGCCCGGTACTCCTCGTTCGCAAGAAGGACGGGAGTTGGCGGTTCTGCGTGGATTACCGGGACCTCAACAAAATCACCATCCCGGATAAATATCCCATTCCCGTAATCCAAGAACTCCTCGATGAGCTTCACGACACCGTGTACTTCACCAAACTGGATCTCAGGGCCGGCTACCACCAGATCCGGGTCCGTCCCGAGGACGTCCCGAAGACGGCGTTTCGAACACACGACGGCCACTTCGAGTTTCTCGTCATGCCGTTCGGCCTTACCAATGCGCCGGCCACATTTCAAGCCACCATGAACGATATTTTCCGCCCGGCCCTCCGTAAGCATGTTCTCGTTTTTTTTTGATGATATTTTGGTATACAGTCGATCTTGGCAGGATCATCTACAGCACCTCCGCGAGGCGTTCCTTACCCTCCGTCGGCACAGCCTCGTGGTCAACCGGAAAAAATGCTCCTTCGGCGCCACCAAAGTAAGCTACCTAGGCCACACAATTTCGGCCGACGGCGTAGCCATGGAGGAAGATAAAGTCCAGGCGGTCCTCCGATGGCCCACCCCCTCTCCCTACGGGACGTCCGGGGATTTCTGGGGCTGACCGGCTACTACAGGCGGTTCATCCAGAACTACGGGGGCTTGGCGAGGCCTCTCACCCAATTGCTGAAGCTGTCGGAGGAGGGCCCGTTCACGTGGCCACCGGCGGCCATGGCCGCGTTCGCAGCTCTTCAGGCGGCCCTCGTGCGAGGGCCGGTGTTGTCAATGCCGGATTTCCAGAAGCCGTTTGTGGTGGAATGCGACGCCTCCGGGACGGGCGTGGGGGCAGTTTTGATGCAGACGGGACGGCCGATTGCCTACTACAGTCGCGCGTCTCGACCGCCGTGCGAAGCCACTCGGCCTACGAGAACGAACTTATGGCCCTGGTTCTCGCGGTCCAACACTGGCGGCCGTACCTTTTGGGACGGCACTTTGTGGTTCGAACGGACCATTACAGCCTTCGCTATTTACTGCAGCAAAAAATAGCGACACCGGCGCAACAGCTCTGGGTGGCCAAGCTACTGGGGTATGACTTCACTATCGAATTCCGTCCCGGCAAGACGAATCGCGCGGCAGACGCTCTATCCCGCCACCCCCAGGCGACCGAACTCACGGCCCTGTCACGCCCGGTGTGGGAGGATGTCGCCATTCTTTAGCGGGAGGTGGAACAGGACCCGCACCTGGCAGCTATACGGACGGCCCTTCTCGCCAACCCGACCGCTCACCCTCCATACTCCATTCTCGGCGGTCGTTTAACTCATCGGGGCCGCTTGGTGATTTCGGCCACCTCCATTTTCATACCGCGCCTCTTGGACGAGTTTCATTCTACCCCATCCGGGGGCCATGCGGGTGCTTTCCGCACGTACAGGCGCCTGGCGGCTTCTCTCTACTGGCCGCATATGCTACAACAGGTGAAAGCGTACGTGGCGGCCTGTTTGCCCTGCCAAAAAGCTAAATATGAGGTTATGTTTCCGAGCGGCCTACTGCAGCCCCTGCCGATCCCGGAGCGGATCTGGGAAGACATTGTCATGGACTTCGTGACGCGGCTGCCCCGTTCGAATGGTTTTGACTGCGTATTGGTGGTCGTGGACCGCCTCACGAAATACGCACATTTCGTCCCTCTCCGCCACCCGTATACGGCGGTGACCGTTGCCGACAGTTTCATCTCCGACATCGTCCGTTTGATTGGGTTTCCCCGTTCCATTGTCAGTGACCGCGACCCCCTCTTCCTCAGCAGCTTTTGGACCTCTCTATTTCGGTTGCAAGGGACGCGCCTCCGTATGAGTACAGCTTATCATCCCCAGTCGGACGGACAATCGGAAGTACTGAACCGATGCCTCGAGACGTACTTACGTTGTTTCATCGGCGAACGACCGAGCACTTGGGCCAAATGGCTCTGTTGGGCAGAATACTCCTACAACACGGCCTATCATCATGCGGCGAACACATCCCCGTTCGAAACAGTGTACGGCCGGCCTCCTCCATCCGTGCTCCGACATCTCCCGGGCGAGTGCCCCGTGGCGAGTTTGGCCGACCACCTACACGACCGGGACATCATTCTCGACAGCTTGAAGCATCATCTCCGCCGCGCCCAGGCCAAAAGTTATCCTTTGCAAATCGGAAACGCCGGGACTTGTCGTTCCAAGTGGGCGAAAAGGTTTTCCTCAAACTCCACCCCTACCGCCAGCTGACAGTGGCACGCCGGCCATGTCCGAAATTAGCACCCCGTTTCTACGGGCCATTCGAGATCATCAGCCGTATTGGGGTCGTGGCGTACCGGCTCCGTCTACCTGCCAATAGCCGCATCCACTCGGTGTTTCACGTTTCACAGCTCCGACGGGTCGTTGGCGACCACCCCGTCGTGGACCACATTCCGGCCGACCTCGACTACTCCGGGTCAGAGCCTCTATATCCAGAAGCGATTCTCGGCCGACGAGACCACCGCCCGGGGGACACCACTCAAGAGGAGATTCAAGTAGCTTGGCGCAACCGACCGGCCACCGCCACCACGTGGCTCCTGCGGGATGACTTTCGTCGGCAGTTTCCCGATTATTGCCTTGAGGACAAGGCCAATTTTCCAGATGGCGGTATTGTTACCGATATCAGGGCGGAGGACCCACCATGGCAAGTATACACGCGATGGGGACGCGGCACGCAAGGGGAGGATGGCTCGGCGGAGAACGGAGGAAACGATCCAACGGTCTAGGCGGAAGCGGTGTGCGGTTATCAAGTTATGTTTTATTTTATTTAGGATTTGTTTGGGCCCTCACTATATGAGGAGAACTCTTGTATGCTTTGGATTATCTTTGGATCAATTATCTTAGGAGGGGCTGCTCCCCTTTGTCTCTCCCCCTTCTCTCTCTATCTCTCTCCCTCTCTACTTCCCTTCGGCCGCCGTTCGCACGTTACCGCCGCCACTGTCGCCCGGCGTCAGCCCGCGACGGTATCTCTCCAGCGCTCCTTCCCTGCTATCGCCCGGCGATACCCTAAGTGGTATCATTATGGTTCCTACTCGACCACGAAACTAGTGAAGGTGCTAAGAAATGATAAGGGTAACTAGTGCTCTTACGATTTAATGAACATTCTGCATAATCAGAATCAGAATAGTCATGCAAGATAAAATAATTATTATGAGGATATCATAGCCCTAGTTTAGATGTGCCTATTAGATACTGTAGAGAAAAGGTTTAAACCTTGTATATATTCAATGAATCAAATAATTACAAGTATGAATACACATATATAGGGGGAGATGGAGGATAGTCACTCCAATCTTAAGATGTGGGACTAAACAAGAGTAAGAAGGAACTCCATAAATGGGCCTCATAAATGGGATTTTACATCAATTTCTCTAACACTCCCCCGCAAGCTAGAGTGTACAAATCGTAGGCACCCAGCTTGGATAAGAACTGGAGATATAGTGGCCGAGGAAGAGCTTTTGTTAGGATGTCAGCAATTTGTCTCGCAGCAGGAACATGCTCCAATTCTACCTTCTTTGCTTGAACCTTTTCTCTAATGAAGTGACAGTCAACCTCGATATGCTTTGTTCGCTCATGGAAAACTGAATTGTTGGCTATATGAATTGCAGTCTGACTGTCGCACCGAAGTGTTGTCGGAGAGAGAAGTCTAACACCCAAGTCACCAAGAAGGCTTTCAAGCCATGTTAATTCTGACACAACAGCAGCCATAGCCCTGTATTCAGACTCAGCCGAGGAGCGGGCGACCACAGTCTGTTTCTTGCTTCGCCATGTTATGAGGTGTCCACCAAAATAAGTGCAAAAGCCAGTCGTGGAACGCCTATCATCAGGGAACCCGGCATAGTCAGCATCCGAGTAAGCAAGAAGAGATGGTGAGTTGGATGGTTTGTAGACAAGGCCTTGTCCCAGAGCGGTCTTTAGATATCTGAGAATACGCTCAACAGCTTGGAGGTGAGAAGTGCGCGGAGTATGCATGAAGTGACTCACAACACCAACAGCAAACGAGATATCCGGTCGAGTAACCGTTAGGTAGATCAGTTTCCCCACCAATCGTCGATAATATTCTGGATTCTCAAGCAGCTGGTCAGAGTCAGACCCAGCAGCACACAATTTTTGATTAGCATCCATAGGAGTATCCGCGGGTTTGCACCCGGAGTATCCTGCTTCATGAAGTATGTCGATGCAATACTTCCGTTGGGACATAATCAACCCATCGGGTCGTCGGGCGACTTCAATCCCAAGGAAGTATCTAAGATTTCTAAGATCCTTGGTGTGGAAGGCCGAGTTCAGATGTTTCTTGAGCTGTTGTATCCCAGAGAGGTCATCGCCGGTAATCAGGATATCATCAACGTAGACAAGAAGGATCACAGTGCCAGTTGGCCCATGCTTGGTGAATAGAGAGAAGTCGGCGGAGCTCCGAGTAAACCCAAGTGCTAAGAGAACCTTGCAGAACTTATCAAATCAAGCTCGTGGTGACTGTTTGAGACCATAAAGAGCTTTTAGAAGGCGACAAACGCGAACTTTACGAGACTCCCCCGTGGTCTCAAACCCGGGAGGTTGGCTCATAAAGACACTTTCCTTCAGGTCACCGTTAAGGAATGCATTCTTAATGTCGAGCTGAAGAAGGGACCAACGCCGTGTTGGGTTTTTCTAGAACCATACATCAGATGTAGGCGCAGCGGAAATAAACAGAAACAACCCAAAAATGCTTGGATCGGCCATGAATGTTGAATCAAGAAGTTAATAAAATACTAGGTAAAAATTACCTCAATGGGGTTGGATCAAATCCAACCAAGATGCTCCACGAGTTGATTCCTGTCGTCGGCTATGCGAGTCCTCACGTAGAATAATGTCTACGTCTCTACAGTGATCCACACGAGCCGGGAGAAGAACGACTGCACCTTTGCACTTCCACGAACTGCTAGGTTCGCTCCAGGAAGAACAATGACGGCGACGATCGCCGGAGAAGGGGTCGGCGGAGGCGAACGAACGACGGAACTCCTTCCGTCTAGGGTTCGGGCGAGAGCGGAACACTTCCGTCGGCCTTTTCTATTCGTTAGTTATGAGAACCCTAAAACGAAGTCCTATTTATACCCAAAGGATAAACAGCTTCTAGAAGAATCGTTATCCGCAGACCACACATCAGAATAAGGGCTTCTGTTACAATTCGTCGGAATTCCACGGAAGATCATTCGTCGAGATTTCACGGGACAATCCGACGAATCCGACGAATCAGATCAGACGGCAACATTTGCCGAGAAAATGATCTCTGTAACAATTCGTCGAGTCTTCACGGGACAACCCGACGAATCCCGACGAATCCAGACAGACGACAACATTTTGCCGACTGAAGGGTTTCTGTAATAATTCGTCGAGTGTTCACGGGACAATCCGACGAATCCCGACGAATCCGACGAATCACAACAGACGGCAACAATTGCCTAGTCAAGGCTCTCTGTGATAATTCGTCGAGATTCCACGGAATGACCCGACGAATCCCGACGAATTCCGACGAATCCAGACAGACGACAACACTTTGTCGAGTGAAGGATCTCTGTCACAGTTCGTCGAGTTTCCACGGAATGACCCGACGAATCCCGACGAATCCGACGAATCCAATCCGTGTAAACCCGACGAATTCCGACGAATCATATCCGACGAATTCAGACAGCAACATTTGCTGGACTTCCCCATTCTATATGGTGATTGGTAACCTTTACCAACACAGTCAATCTTCCAACTTCTCCACATGCTCTTATGTGCGACCCTGCAGGCTCATATCGCGTTGGCAGTGAGATTACATGTTTGACCACTTCTAGATCACAACGGCAACTCCAACAGTCTCCCACTTGATCTTGAAAGTATCAAACCAAAAACCTCACAAACAATGAGCGGCATCTAGCAATGCATCATTGCTCCCCAAGCAATACGAGTTCATAACTCATAAGCCTTTATGACCAATGTTCCAGCGTTGTCTTTGTCCCTTTGTCCCTTACATCCGGAAAGAACTAGAGGTATGGACCGTGTCACCCTCTTAATAGCTCAATCCAAGTTTCTTGATCTAGAACGGACTTCCAGAGAATGGTGAGCTCAATATCACATATTGACTCAACCAAGCATGGCCATGCATTTCCCAGTCCAATTCCATCAAGGGGCCCATGGATGCAACTCCTGTTATATAGGAGGACAAATCCCATATCTGCTCACACCCAAACACCCAAATGATTCGTAACGTACCCAACGACCACCCTTATCATCAACCTTCTTCAAGGAAGACTTTAGATGACATCAAAGCACGCTCTTCCTCACTCGGTGAATGCTGTGACTTCAGGTCAAAGGACCACAACACCATTGTCAAATGAGACCTACTTGTGACACTTTTAAGTAACAATCCACAAAGTAGTCTCAGGTTGGGTCTGTCCAGTACAACTTGTTCACTAACAAGTACCCACGTGATGACTTGATATCACAATATCATGACCTGTGAGAACCGGTCATCAGTCAACACACATGCTAGTCTTAATGTATCATCATCACCCTTAGCTTCTACGATGATACCTCGACCAGGGACCTTTTAAGAATGAAGCTTCGAAATCATAGGCTCTCACATTCAAGTCTCGTACTTGATGTCCTATGGAAGCGAACATTCTAAGGGTATTTATCACGAATTTTATTCTATCATATAGAAACAGTATATCGTAATAAAAGAACTTGCCATTAATCGTAAAAAGAAATAATTGGTACACAATTCATCATATGAATAAAATTTAAACAGCCAACAGAATATTTATTTTACATGCAACCCACAAGACTCTCACTAGAGTTGATCATTCAGGTATCGTATACCCATTGATCTAGTATGACCATCATGCTTTCTCTGCGCGAGAGGCTTTGTCAGTGGATCTGCAATATTCTCCTCAGTCGGCACTCTGCAAATGTTCACATCTCCTCGTTCGACAATCTCACGAATAAGATGGAACCGCCGAAGTATGTGCTTGGAGCGCTGATGGGATCTAGGTTCCTTAGATTGTGCAATTGCACCATTGTTATCACAGTAGAGAACTACGGGACCAACAATGCTAGGAACTACATCTAGCTCGCCGATGAATTTCCTAATCCATACAGCCTCCTTCGCTGCATTAGCTGCAGCGATATACTCGGCCTCAGTTGTAGAATCAGCAACTGTCTCTTGCTTGGAACTCTTCCAGCTCACAGCTCCTCCATTCAGGCAAAACACAAACCCTGACTGAGACTTTGAATCATCCCTATCAGTTTGGAAGCTGGCATCCGTGTAACCACTTACAACGAGCTCTTCCTTTCCACCATACACCAAGAATACATCCTTAGTCCTTCTCAAGTACTTCAGGATATTCTTTACGGCTGTCCAGTGACATTCACCGGGATCAGACTGATACCTGCAAGTCATGCTCAAAGCAAAAGAGACATCGGGTCGAGTACATAACATTGCATACATGATTGACCCAATTGCCGAAGCATATGGAATCAACTTCATGCGGTCCTTATCTTCACAAGATTTTGGACACTGGTCCTTAGAGAGATTCACACCATGAGACATGGGCAAAAATCCTTTCTTGGACTCAAGCATATTGAACCGCTTCAACACTTTGTCAATGTACGTACTCTGGGTCAAACCCAGCAACTTCTTCGATCTATCTCTATAGATCTTAATACCGAGTATGTAAGTCGCTTCACCCAAGTCCTTCATAGAAAAGCAGTTCCCTAGGTTGTTCTTAACAACTTTCAGGGTAGGTATGTCATTCCCGATCAGCAGTATGTCATCTACATACAATATCAGGAAGACAACAATGCTCCCACTGATTCGCTTGTAAACACACGGTTCATCCTCGTTCTTGACAAAACCAAACTCTTTGATCTTCTCATCAAAACGAAGATTCCAACTTCTAGAGGCCTGTTTCAGTCCATAGATGGACCTATTCAGCTTGCATATTTTAGTGGCTTCATTTGGGAATACAAAACCCTCGGGTTGTGTCATGTACACTTCCTCAAGGAGGTTTCCATTTAGGAAAGCCGTTTTGACATCCATCTGCCAGATCTCGTAGTCATAATACGCAGCAATAGCAAGCAATATCCTAATGGACTTTACCATGGCAACAGGGGAAAAGGTCTCATCATAGTCAACACCATGAATTTGCTTGAAACCCTTAGCCACCAGTCGCCCTTTGAATGTCTGTACATTCCCATCCATGTCGGTCTTCTTCTTGAAGACCCACTTGCACCCTATGGGTCGTACCCCTTCAGGTGGTTCCACCAAGTTCCAAACTTGGTTTATATACATGGAGTCCATTTCGGATTTCATAGCCTCAAGCCATTTGTCGGAGTCCGGTCCATTCATAGCCTCTTGGTAGGTCGCTGGTTCATCATCATGATCCATAAGCAACACATTACCTATTTGAGACACGAGAAATCCATATCTCTCAGGCTCAAATCTTGGTCTACCAGATCTACGTAGGACTTGTGTTTCGTGAGCAGGTTCTCTAGCTACAACATCTTGTAGTCCTGGCTCAGAATCCAACTCTGGTTCATTCACTATTTGTGGTTCTTGAACTTCTTCAAGTTCTACCTTTTGCGTCTTTCTTGATAAGAACTCTTTCTCCAAGAAGACACCCGTCCTTGCGACAAACACTTTGCCCTCAGACGGTAGGTAAAAGTAATATCCCTTCGTTTCCTTAGGATATCCCACCAGATAACACTTATCTGATTTGGGTTCCAGCTTGTCAGGCATTTGACGTCGTACGTATGCCTCACAGCCCCAAATTTTAATGAACGACATACTAGGACGCTTCCCAGTCCATATCTCATATGGTGTCTTTAGAACCGTTTTCGTCGGAGCGCGATTCAGTGTCATTGCAGCAGTCTCTAAAGCAAAACCCCAAAAGGAAACAGGCAAGTCTGCATGACTCATCATCGACCGTACCATGTCTAACAGAGTACGATTTCTCCTCTCAGACACACCATTATGCTGCGGTGTCCCAGGTGGAGTGAGCTGTGATACAATACCACACTCTTTCAGATGATCACGGAACTCATGACTCAGGTATTCGCCACCTCGATCAGATCGGAGTGCTTTAACCTTTTTACCCAATTGGTTCTCCACTTCATTCTTAAACTCTTTGAACTTTTCAAAAGTTTCGGATTTGCACTTCATAAGATACACGTATCCGTATCTACTGAAATCATCAGTAAATGTAACGAAGTAGAAAAACCCACCTCTAGCCATAGAACTCATGGGTCCGCATACATCACTATGTACAACACCCAAGAGATCCTCAGCCCTCTCAGTATAACCAGTGAAAGGGGCTTTAGTCATCTTGCCTAATAAACAAGACTCACATCGCTCAAATGATTCATAATCAAATGAGTCCAATAGTCCATCTTTATGGAGCTTGGATATGCGCTTCTCATTTATATGGCCCAAACGACAATGCCAGAGATATGTAGGATTTGAGTCATTTGTTCTTAGTCTTTTATTATTATCTACATTATAGATCGGATGGTCCAGGTTCAAAACATAAAGACCATTAAACAATTGAGCTACAGCATAACAAACATCATTCTTAAATATAGAACAACAATTGTTCTTAATTATAAAAGAAAATCCAATCATGTCTAAGCATGAAATGGATATAATGTTTCTAGTTATGGCCGGAACATAATAACAATTATCAAGTTCTATTACAAGCCCACTGGGCAAAGAAAGACGGTAAACCCCTACGGCTACAGCAGCAACTCTTGCTCCATTGCCGACACGTAGGTCCACCTCTCCTTTACTCAGCAATCTCCTCCTTCCTAGTTCCTGCACATTTGTACAAATGTGAGAACCACATCCGGTATCCAATACCCAAGATGAAGGAGCAGAAAGGTTTATCTCTATAACATAAATATCCGAAGCGGAAGTCATACCTCCCTTCATTTTCTGCAGACCCTCAATGTACGAAGGACAATTCCTCCTCCAATGACCAGCCTTGCCACAGTGGTGGCATTTCCCTTCCTTCACGGTGCTCTTCTTTTTCAGCGCAGAAGATTTGGGCTCAAGATGTGACTTAGGTCCCACCTTCGTCTTCTTGAAGCCTTTGGCCTTACCCTTGCCTTTATATACCATCAATATGGGACTAGCAGGCTTGGCCTTCTTCATGTTTATTTCGGCAGTTCGCAACATGCCTAGGAGCTCGGGCAGTGTCTTGTCTATTTCATTCATGTTGTAGTTCAAGACAAACTGCTCATAACTATCCGGCAACGATTGCAGGATGAGATCTGTGGCCAACTCTTGACCCAGAGGAAAACCCAGTCTCTCCAGGTTCTCTATATACCCAATCATCTTGAGTACGTGAGTACCAACCGAGTCTCGAGCTCCCATTTTGCACTGAAATAAGGCCTTCGTGACATCGAACCTCTCTTGACGAGCTTGCCCTTGAAACATTTTCTTTAGGTGCTCGTCAATCTCCTTGCACCCCATGTTCTCATGTTGCTTCTGAAGCTCAGAGTTCATGGTGGCAAGCATAAGGCACTCGACGTCTAAGGCGTCATCGGTATACTTCTTATAAGCATCCTTTTCAACACGGGACGAGTTCCCGGTCGGCACCTCGGGGGCTTCTTCTTCCAAGACGTAGAGCTTTCGCTCTTGCCTGAGAACAATTCTCAGGTTCCTATACCAGTCCATATAATTCGTCCCACTAAGCTTGTCCTTCTCAAGGATAGCTCTTAGGGACAAGGTGGAATGTGAACCACTTGCCATGGAATTCTACAAGAATTCATGCAGAATCTAATTAGTACCAAAATTCCAAAATACAATTTATTTTAATTTGGACTTCAATTAAATACTCCCACTATTTTATTCAAATTGATGGCCCTCACTATCAATTCGGAGAGTCCATGCGAGCTACTCTCTTAGTGGACAAGATCCGTATTTCACCAACACCACGAGTCCGCTTTGGCGTTCCTCTCATAATGCGGTTATTTAGGTAGGCAACGCTTGCCAATTGCATCCTCATGCAATTCTTGTATGGCTGGTGAATAACTCCTTATTCGCATCCATCATATGGAGCATGCCAACCCTATGCCTCTAGGCACTCAACCTTTGAGGTCACCTAGTTAAGTTAGACCCGATGTCGACAGTGGGATATCACAATTATCCGCTCGCACCCTTACCAAGATAGATTAATGCACCTTGCTTTGGCAAGCCCACACTTCATCGATCGAGGCAGGAAGAGTGTCATCCATCGGAAGGCATCTGAACACTTAATATTTGATGAAGGGATTTTAATTTTAATAATAGGTTAACACTTAACCATGATCAACATTTGATCAAAGTGCACATCCACAGAAAAACAAGCTTTCTTAAATCCACATGCATCCCTTATGTGCACAACATAAGACTATCAACCTTTGATAGACGAAAAGGCTAAATCTGGACATTTAGAACTCTTCCAAATCTTCAGATTTACATGCATTGGACAAAGGCAAAGACAACTCGACTTAAAGCAGTAGACAAGCTCGTCTCTCATTGTTGGATTCAAAATCCAAAACAATAGAAGGGTTCATTAACCACTTGAGGGACGGTTACTGCTAAGGAGACAACAATTTCTAACAGTTAGAAATTACCACGAAATCCCAGACGTTCCTGGCGGGGTTCCAAGACCCCCTTTTAAAATCATCAACATTTGATGTTCCAGGAAGAAATCTTGACATTTAGAACGCTTCTAAATACCTAGATTTGCACGTACTGGAATAACCAAACTTCTGAAACAACATCCAAGACCAGAACCTCCCTCTGATACCACTGTTGGGTTTTTCTAGAACCATACATCAGATGTAGGCGCAGCGGAAATAAACAGAAACAACCCAAAAATGCTTGGATCGGCCATGAATGTTGAATCAAGAAGTTAATAAAATACTAGGTAAAAATTACCTCAATGGGGTTGGATCAAATCCAACCAAGATGCTCCACGAGTTGATTCCTGTCGTCGGCTATGCGAGTCCTCACGTAGAATAATGTCTACGTCTCTACAGTGATCCACACGAGCCGGGAGAAGAACGACTGCACCTTTGCACTTCCACGAACTGCTAGGTTCGCTCCAGGAAGAACAATGACGGCGACGATCGCCGGAGAAGGGGTCGGCGGAGGCGAACGAACGACGGAACTCCTTCCGTCTAGGGTTCGGGCGAGAGCGGAACACTTCCGTCGGCCTTTTCTATTCGTTAGTTATGAGAACCCTAAAACGAAGTCCTATTTATACCCAAAGGATAAACAGCTTCTAGAAGAATCGTTATCCGCAGACCACACATCAGAATAAGGGCTTCTGTTACAATTCGTCGGAATTCCACGGAAGATCATTCGTCGAGATTTCACGGGACAATCCGACGAATCCGACGAATCAGATCAGACGGCAACATTTGCCGAGAAAATGATCTCTGTAACAATTCGTCGAGTCTTCACGGGACAACCCGACGAATCCCGACGAATCCAGACAGACGACAACATTTTGCCGACTGAAGGGTTTCTGTAATAATTCGTCGAGTGTTCACGGGACAATCCGACGAATCCCGACGAATCCGACGAATCACAACAGACGGCAACAATTGCCTAGTCAAGGCTCTCTGTGATAATTCGTCGAGATTCCACGGAATGACCCGACGAATCCCGACGAATTCCGACGAATCCAGACAGACGACAACACTTTGTCGAGTGAAGGATCTCTGTCACAGTTCGTCGAGTTTCCACGGAATGACCCGACGAATCCCGACGAATCCGACGAATCCAATCCGTGTAAACCCGACGAATTCCGACGAATCATATCCGACGAATTCAGACAGCAACATTTGCTGGACTTCCCCATTCTATATGGTGATTGGTAACCTTTACCAACACAGTCAATCTTCCAACTTCTCCACATGCTCTTATGTGCGACCCTGCAGGCTCATATCGCGTTGGCAGTGAGATTACATGTTTGACCACTTCTAGATCACAACGGCAACTCCAACACGCCGGTGCACAGCAACGGAGATAAGAACACGAACAGTGTTGAGTTTGGCTACTGGAGAAAATGTTTCCTCATAATCCAAGCCTTGTTGCTGAGTGAAGCCTCGGGCCACGAGACGAGCTTTTAAGCGATCAACAGTCCCATCCGCATTCTGTTTGACCGCAAAGACCCATTTGCAACTCACACAGTGTTGTCCTGGAGGAAGGGGAACCAGTTCCCAGGTTTGATTAGCCCAGAGGGCATTCATCACCTCTTCCATAGTTGCCCGCCACGCCGGATGCTGAAGCGCCTCCTGCACATAGTTAGGAATAGAGATGGAGGAAAGAGAAGTAGCAAACTGGTGGAGAGGTCGAGAAAGCCGGTGTAGAGACACGTAGTTAGCCATAGGATGAGTCGTAGAAGAAGATGTTGGATCGACCGCAGGCGGTGTGTCATCTGTAGCAGACGGCTCCGGTAGGGAAATATCCTTGGATTTACGGCGAGAATAGACGTAGCGGATGGGCGGATGGATCAAAGGCAGGGACATACCGGTGACGATGGAGAAGAATGCGTGACTGGAACGATAGGACGAGTAATAGGAGAAGGTATGGATTGGGAAGAGGAGGATAGGTGGAATGGTTGATCTTCAAAAAAAGTGACATCGGTCGAGACAGTCACTTTGCCTGTTGTAGGAGAGTAGCATAGATAGCCCTTCTGAGTTCGAGAGTAGCCAACAAACATCTGTCGGGTAGCACGAGCAACAAGTTTGTCTGCTGGCGGACCGAGGTTGTGGACATAACAAACACACCCAAAAACTCTGGGTGTGAGGGGGAAAGGAGTAGTGGATGGAAGAAGAAGGCTTAGAGGAGTGGCAAAGCTGAGAACGGATGAGGGCATGCGATTGATGAGGTGACACGCAGTTGCAATAGCAAAGTGCCAAAAATCTGTTGGGACCTGCATCTGGAACATGAGGGACCTGGCGGTATCGAGAAGATGGCGATTTTTCCGTTCGGCCACGCCATTTTGTTGAGGTGTGTAGGCACAGGAGGTTTGGTGAATAATACCAAACTCGGAGCACAGAGCGGAGAAAGACCGACTTGTGTATTCACGGACATTATCGGTGCGAAGTATTTTAAGAGGCGTTGAGAACTGCGTACGTGTTTCAGATAAAAAAGCACGAAACACAGAAGTAATCTCAGTGCGATCATGAAGAAAATAAAGTCAGGTAACACGCGAGTAGTCATCAATAAAAGTGATAAAATAGCGATGTCCAAATACACTGGGGATCCTATACGGACCCCATACATCAGAATGAACTAAAGATAACGGAGTATTACTCCAGGTACAAGAAGGAGAGAAAGAAACACGATGTTGCTTGCCGAAGATACATGATTCACAAGTGAACTCTCGGAGTAAAACACCAGGAAGAGCTTTCTTGAGAACTGGAAGGGGAGCATGCCCAAGACGACGATGCTAATCCGAAGTGGAGATGGAAGTAAGAGTGTAAGACTGATAGGTGGGAGATCCAAGAGATATAGTCCATTCGTCAGCCGACCGCTACCAATGGTACTCCGTGTACGGCGATCCTGCAAAACAAAAGATGAAGGAGAAAAAGTTATGCAACAGTCAAGATCATGTGTTAACTGGCTAACAGAAAGAAAGTTAAACGGGGAACCCGGAACATGAAGAACGGAGGAGAGTAGCAAGGTAGGAGTGAGGCGGAGATCAGCAGCACCAGAGACCGGGGTAGTGTCGCCATTAGCAACAATAATAGATGGCGGGTGAGAGGTTGTCGAATACCGGGGCGGTTTCTGAGATATTATATGATGAGTGGCTCCAGAGTCAACGATCCAGTGAGAGCTGTAAGAAAGACAGGATATACCTTGAGTAGAGAAGGAGGCAACCGAGCCAGATGGCCGATTAATATTGCCTTGGAGCTGCTGGAACTGAGTGCGAAGGTCTTCATATTCCTGGCGAGTGGGTGCACCAAGGTTGGAAGTGTCAGGGGCATCAGAAGGAGCTGGAGTAGCGGAGGCGGCCAAATGCAAAGGTAGGCCATGTTTGCGGTAGCATGTAGCTTCTAGATGACCCTCACGAGAGCAGTAAGTACACTTCAAAGAAGAGCGGCCACCACGTCCTCGTCCCCGAGTCGGGTAGCGTCCTCGTCCCCGAGTCGGGTGGCGTCCTCCCCTGGTGGAAGGGCCACGACCAGGAGGAGGAGTGGGCAGGAGAGGTTGCTGAAGGAGAACTGGAGAAAAATTTGTTGAAGCCTCGGATGGTGGTGTAACCTTGATCAGCATGGAACAAACATCAGATAGGGATGGTGTGGTAGGAGACGAGAGAATCTGAGCCCGAACACTATGCAAGTGTGGTGGAACATGGGACAACAGCATGGAGATAGTTACAGCCTCTTTCATGGCTTTCTGAGTAGCAAGATCGGCAGTCGGAGGCTGATGTTGAATCCAAGCCTCATGCAGAGTTTTCACCTGAGCAACATGGGAGATCATCTGGTCTGGAGCGCCAGGCCGTAGGGTTTGAAGTTCCGAGATGATATCAAAGAGATGTTGGAGGTTGTTCTGGCCAGAGTAGAAAGCATGAAGTTCATCCCAGATGGCCTTGGCAGTTTCATGATACATAGATATCCGATAAGGCTCCTTGTCCATTGAGTTGAGGAACCAGGTTTGCACTCGACCATCATCTCGAAGCCATTGATTGGAAGGGTTAAGTGGAACACCCTGGGTGACGTGATGAACAAACCCTTTCGTCTGTAAGACGCGGCGAACAGAGTGAACCCATTCCACAAAGTTGGACTTCCCGGAGAGGGAGATAGTTGTAATCTGAAGTTCATCGCGAACATCAGGAGCAGGAGCAGCCACTGTGGCTGGGGGGTATTGGTAGTATCAGAATTTTCGGAGCCCACCATTGAGTTAGACGAGTCCGAGCGGACAGAAACCAGAAGCCGGGCGGACAGCAAGAAAAGGGCCGCGAGCTCGCTGAAGAAGGCAGAGCAGTAGGTGCGGCCAGAAGAACAGTGGTCGGCAAACCGTGCGAGAACAGGGGACCTCAGCGGCTAGAGAGGCAATAGGCAGAGCAGCAATTAGGATAGGCCGTAAGAAAAGGGCGTTGCGACTAAACCTGCTGGGAGGTCGCACGAGCTGCTGCTAGAAAGAGGGCGCAGGGAGAGGCCGCAGGGAGGAATTGCGGCAAGACAGCAGCACGGAGGAATGAGCTCGGCGGTCTGCGAGTCTGGCGGTCGACGGTCTGCGGTTTGTGGTTTTGAGCGGCGAACAGACGAGAGCTCGGCAGAGGGCAAAGCAGGCCGCACGAGAGAGCAACCAGTCGGCGATGAGGTCGCAGCGAGCAGAGCCGAGTAATCCTGGAGGCCGCTAGGAGGTCGCACGAGCTCTAGAATTGGCGGAGCGATCTAAGGAGGAGGTCGCAGAGGAGACCGGCAGAGGACGCGGTGAGCGGCTAGAAAGGAGAGGCCGCAGGAGAGTTCCACGGCCGAGCGCAGGCGGGCCCCACTGAGCAGGCGGGAGGATGATATAAGAGGGGAGAGGAGGATGAAGAGAGGAGGAATCCTCGAACAGGAAGCGGGTAGGGTGGGGAGACCGCAGAAGGCGCGGTCTGAGGGCCCGGTCTGAGGGGCGGATGAGACCGCAGGGAGGTGCGGTTAGAAAAAAACTGGTTCTGGATCAACCCGCTCTGATACCATGTAGAGAAAAGGTTTAAACCTTGTATATATTCAATGAATCAAATAATTACAAGTATGAATAACATATATAGGGGGAGAAGGAGGCTAGTCACTCCAATCTCAAGATGTGGGACTAAACAAGAGTAAGAAGGAACTCCATAAATGGGCCTCATAAATGGGTTTTTACATCAATTTCTCTAACAGATACCTAAAAATATGTTTAACCACTTTTAAAGGTGATTTTTTGGGATCGGCTTGAAAACGTGCACATAGGCATATGACAAACATAATATTCGGTCTAGACGCACTCAAATATAATAAAGATTCAATCATTCCTCGATATAAATTTGATCAATTGAAATTTCACCTTCATCTTTTCTTACCTTAAGTGATGCACTTATTGGTGATTAGCTTGTTTTAGATTTTCAAATCTAAATCGTTTAAGCATGTCATGAACATATTAACTTTGAGAAATGAAAATTCTATCATGACGTTGAGTAATTTGAAATCCAAGAAAATAAATAAATTTTCCTACCAAGTTCATTTCAAATTCATTTTGCATCACTTTAACTAATTCACTACGCAACACTTCATTAGTGGCTTCAAAAATAATGTCGTCTACATAAATTTGTAAAACTATCAAATCATCATATATATGTTTAATAAAGAGTGTGATGTCTGCAAAGCCCATAACATAATCATGTTTTAATAAAAATACAGTTAATTTATCATACCAAGCACGAGGCGCTTATTTTAAACCATAAAGCGTCTTATCTAATTTGTAAACATGATTAGAAAATTTATCAATTATAAATCAGGGGGTGTTCTACATAAACCTTTTCTTTGATATCTCATTTAAAATGCACTTTTTACATCCATTTGAAACCATTTGAATCGTTTAAAACTAGTGAATGCAAGAAATATTCTAGTTGGTTCTAATCGTGTAACAAGTGCAAAAGTTTCTTCAAAGTCTACCCCCTCAACTTGAGAAAATTCTTGAGCTACTGGCCTAACCTTATTTCTAGTTATCATAAACTCATCGTCCAATTTATTTTTAAAAATTCATTTAACTCCAACTACCGGATGGTTAGGCGGACGCTCAACTAGTTTCCAAAATATGTTTCGTTCAAATTGATTTTAGTTTGTCACTCATAGCCATAAATCAAGACTCGTCATTTAAAGCGGTTGACATATTTTTAGGTTCTATTTCAGAGATAAAGCACAAATTTGAAAATGTTTCATGCAAAGAATAACGTGTTGTTACCGCTTTAGATGACTCTCCAAACACAAGCTCCCGCGGATGTTGTTTTGTGATTTTTAGCACACTTGGTGGCACGTGCTCCTCTCCATCTTCCTCTTTCTCTGCCTCATCATTGAGTGGCTCATCATCCGCACGCTCTATGGTAGCAATGGGTTCATCCTTCTTTCTTGTATTAGCACTAGGTACACATGTAATAAGCTCATCAAATTTTACATGAATGGATTCTTCAACCGTCTTTGTTCTTTTATTATAAATTCCATAAGCACGACTAGTTGAAGAATATCCTAGAAATATGTCTTCATCACATTTTTCATCAAATTTGTCTAAGTTATCTTTAGTATTTAAAATAAATCATTTACAACCAAAAACTCTAAAGTAAGAAACATTAGGCTTCTATTGAAAATCTCAATTTGGTTATACTCGTAATCCTTGTAGTAATCGACGATATAATGCCGATTTCATTAACTTCTTTTAGGGATTGATCTATTTTCATTTGAAGGAATCCAAGCCGACGAATTAATAGTCCATCAACTACAGCGGTAGATTTTCCCTTTAACTAATTTCTCTAGTTAAGGCAAGGTGACACCATTACCTTTTACTCTAATTTTCCCCTCTTCATTTCTTTCATATTCATTAGAAATTGTTTCTAGCACTTTAGTTAATCATAATAGAGAGAAAAAGAGCATTTTTGGAGTAGATCGAAGAAAGGGCTTTGTAGTTCCAAATTAACCTAAAGGAGATATGCATTTGTGTCGTGTCTACGAACGTCGGAACATCAAGGTAAGAAATTCTTTTCCTTGGTTAGACATATCACAAAGTTTATAGTATTGAGAAATTAGACATTTTCGACTTTATACATAGATACATAATTCATGCAAGGTTTGTGTTAGTTAATGCATTGCATTTTAAAATAAAGTATGGTAACTACATACGATGATAATTTATGTTATCATGAACATTAGGCATTTAACTATAGTAACAAGTTAACATAGGCTAAAAGCAAAGAATGAATTAAGTAGTAAGTCCTTGGAATAGTGGAACAGACGACCACTAGATGAATAGTTCACAAAGGGCATGGTGGTGTTTTCTCTCGTGAATGATGGATACACATCATCAGACTCATTGGGCATAGTAAACCATATGAGCCTCAAATGGAGATTTATGGCTCATTCCACCGCGTATAGATATAGTTGGATGTGAGTTTGTGTTCCACGCTAGGGACACACTAGAGCAATATTAATTGTCATTAGGGACTCAAATCTCATGTTGTGCTTAGTAACTTATGAAATCTAAAGCTAAGAAAGAATGAACTTGAACTCTTTAAATTCAAGTAAAACTCAAAATCCAAAAATTTCTACACTTTTATAATTTAGAATTATGATTAGAACCATGAATATGTTAAAACAAAGAAATTATGATTTAAGTGATTATGTTTCATTTTATGCTTAGACATGCATAATTAACATGTTTCAGTAATTATGGCATCTTGATTAACTTAACTGCATATTTGATCTCCAAGCTTGTTTACATATGTTCATTTAGTATTTATTTTTAGTGTCATTGGGGAAGGCTTTTTCTTACTCGTCAATGGGTTAACTCCGTCTTCAAACTTTCCTTACATGTAATATAGGTCAAGAGACTCTTAGTCTTAGGATGATCTACCGGGAGTTTTTATGCAGTCTCACCTTTTCTCTTGTATTAGAACATGTTATAATGTTTTGGATGTAATTATTGTGCAGTAATAGACTCAACTATGTATTAAACTCTATTTTAATTCAAGCATTCAAATTGGTTTCATTTTCATATAGTTAGCTCTGTGATTCAAATATAGAGATACTCCATTTAAACCTAGCACCAGTCATTCATTTTTTATTTTTTATTTAGATCGTTTATGTTTTTTGTTACTACGCCAATTTTTATATTGTTGTCTAGTTTGCTTCACATTACAAGTGTCGGTCGGACTTTTGATATGTTGTTATGCTAAATAGAGGTGTTACATCTGTTTTTATAATGTGAAAGAAGAGCATTGTGGATATATCTTAAAATATGTTAAAAATACATCCAAGGAAGTATCTTATATATATTATATATAAGTAATGAAGATGATATTGGTCATTTAGGAAACTGCAAGTTTGCAATCTACAAAGCAAAGAAACTCAAGGAATAGGAAATAAAAACATCAAGCATATGGACAAATTAGACTACCAAATAAATTAAAAAGGAGTATATTCAAAACAAAAGGAAACAAACACCAACAAAGAGTTACACCTTCAAGACAAAAGAGTTTATTTTTTGTAATAGCAGTAAGTTTATAACTATATATAAAAAAGGATAACACTTTGACTTTGCGCTTTTAAATTAACAACCTTACCTGACTACGTTGAAGAAAATTTGGAACATATCATTTATGAGGTCATAACACTCAAGATCCAACATCACAACACATGACCTATATCTTGCAAGCGTCTCCATGATAATAACTGTCCTCTTAAAAGATGGAGTATTGGTATCCTTTAACCCACTAAATGTACTTACAATCAAATCAAAGATTTCCTGCAATATATAAGGCATTAAAATTGTAATGAGGAATTTATCACATAAAACAGTTCCCAAAATGTATAAGAAATAACATTGCGCCAAAGAATTTCTTAAAGTATTATAAAGAAATTAATCCCCTTTAAAAGAAAATACCCGGAGAACATCATCACTACAAGGTGCTTCAGGTGCAGTTATCCGAGTGATCTCACAAATACAGGCTGCCACAAGAACTCGGACATCCCTATCTTGGTGCCTCAAAATGTCTTCTTTTGAGATTGCATCAAGACATGGCTTCATTGCATCTAGCATAGAAGGCGGTGGTGATTGTTCCAATTCCGATAGATAGTTTTCTGCTTGCTACAAAATGAAATTACCAGGTAAAAATCACTTATAAAACAAGGTTACAGCATTAAAAGAGTATTCCTGGCATAAGATGGTATATGGAAAAGGAGATGCAAGTCCAATCAATAAGCATAAGTCTACTACCTCACTATAACTGCCAATTCTAAAAGGAACAAATGTGATTTAACTCCAAAAAAACATGTTGAGTTTATGCTCCAATGAATATTCGTGTTATATACGTAGCTACTGTGAATCCAAAAGCTTATTTCTTAAGTTTCATTGCGCAGGAAACATAATTGTCGAATGGTTATGTTGAATCCAGACAAAGTCATGTTGAGCTATAACTAGATCCATGGTAGCCAAATATCATCTATAGGCAGACAACTATAAGTCTACAGGTAGCCAAAACATGTCAACTCTCTCAAAGCTTTTTGCATTCTTCTAAGACTAAGTACATGATTCCAACATTACATACATCACCTCCTTAGATTTAGTTTTTGGCAGTTAATTACCAAACGCATCCTTCCTAAATAACTTACTCATCAAGTCCACTTAACAAACATTCGCTGGTTCTTTAGAACCTCAACTAAGGGTGCACCATATATGAAAGGGCTTGTTGGATTCTTGAGAACAGACCAGCCCAAGCTTCTGTACAGAGATCATAGTTTTCAAAGAGTGGAAAGATCACTTGATGAAAGTATAAAAGATATTATTATTGATTCAAGCTTTACTTTCATGGCAATTATATCGTGGTATTGTATCTTTATTTTTGTGGCACTACTCATAATTCACTTGCAGCATACCTGTCCAATGATTTGTAGGAAAAATAAACAAAATTTGAAGTTAGGAATCTTAGAACAACTCCACCTACAATAGCTTATACAGAAATATTAACAAGAGGAGGTTAAAAAAAGAGCAAATAATCCACCGCCGTTTTCAAGTCATCTCAGTAGTTTAGAAAAATAAATGGTTACCACCCAAATAAAAAAACAAGAAAATATATCCCATGAAAAATGTCCTTCAGCCTACTACCATACCCTACCACAGATGTTCGTTTCAGGCACTCCAGAAGAAGAAAAAATTGAATTTATTTAAAATGGAGAAAATATTCCATTAAACACCAAATGCATCACATTTTGCATCAAAAACAAGAAATTTATCGTTTAAAATGGAAAGGAGCAGACACGACCATTAGTCACAAACTCCAAATTCCAGATGATCATCATTATTTACAGTTTTAAACCCAATCACAGCGCCAAAAAAAACAGCTAGCCACGGAAAATTACTTCACGTCCCCCGTTCCTACATGAAGTGAACCCTAGATCTACCCAAATTCCGCACCCGCTTATGGTCAACCTTGAGAACAAACCAACATAACTACAAAAATGGACCCAAAAGGTCGATTCAAACACAAACTAAGCACGGATCTGAGGCATGTGAGATGGGAGAAAGACCTTTAGGAGCTTGATCAGCGCGTCCTTTGAAGCGGGTGGACACTCCAGTTTCAACCCCACTTCTCTTAGCTGTTCCTGCATGAGCTTTTGAGCCATTTCTCGCCCCCAATGAAGAACCAAGAATCACAGGCGAGAGAATGAACGAAAATCGATGAGAGTTTGGTCTGTCCCTGTCCTCCTCGGTTACTAGGGCTGGGATAGTAGACTGAAGTCTTTGGAGCTCTATCCGACCTTCGCGCTCCCGGGCTTAAGAACCCGCGTGTCTTTGTCCAGATTTTAGGAACGAAAAAGGGGCATCGAAACAGGTATTATTACGGATTTGACCTTCCCAGCTCACGAGTACTTTTTTTTTTTTGCGATGTTAAACGCAGGCCAGTTTTGGCTATATGCAAGTCACGGTTTTTTAAAAATAGCGATGCTAAATGCAGTCCAGTTTTGACTATATGCAGACCACGAATTTAAAAAAATATATCATTTTTTTTCCTTTTTTTCTCTTTATAAATCTGTTGATGCTCTTGTTTAACTTTGTGTCTTGCTACATAATTTAATTCATTGGACTGTTCTGTGCCTAAATTTAGGCTAGTGATTGATTGTTTTTCCAGTAAATTGTTTGCTTGTTTTGGTATAGGTGCAAAAATTTGAAGCATATCAGGGTAGCATAGCGTTTACTTAGATAAACTGCACCATAAAAAGGATTTTATTAATTTTTGTATGAAACCTGACTTCTTTTTTCTACATTTTGGAACAGAAATTTACTGGTATACGAATTTACTTGCAGCCGCCGGACGCGAAAAAAAACAAGAGAACGCTGGAACGGATTTCCTCTCCGGCCGACCACCTCCTTCCCTTCTCCGGCCGGCAAGCTCCTATCTCTTACTCTAACTTATTTTTTGTGATATATAGAATCAAAATGGTTATAATATATTTTGTTGGACTATTATTGTTGGTCAAATAGACTTCAAAATTATATTTTTTTCCTTTTATGAATGCTATATTATGCTTGTGATTTATTTAAGAAAATATTAATTTGATTTTTGAATATGGTATGTAAATATGAAATTTGGCCTGCACGAATAATTTTTTGGCCTGCATGAATAATTTTTTGGCATGCATATATCCACGGCCTGCATAAAGTCAAAAGTGGACTGCATATAACATTGCTCTTTTTTTGCATATAACATTTCTCGGACTTATTTGCAGTTCATCCCTACTTCTAGTCCATAAATTTTATTTATAGGCCAAAATTATATTTGCACCCCACTCTCATCCCAAATAAGCGAAACACTTTGTTGATTTATTAAGCACCGGAAGCCTAGAGAAATATCTTAAAAACTCTAAGGGTCCGTTCGTTTGGACGGAATTGAGGGATGAGAATTGGAATTGTCCCAATTTTAATTCTCATGGGAATAAGAATTGAGACAATTCCAATTCTGTTGTTCGGTTGCATTCAAAAAGGAATTGGAATTGACAATTCTTTTGTTCAAGAATTTTTCGCTCGGTCGCGTACTTTTTCCCGGTCGCGCATTTTTCGCTCGGGCGCGAATTTTTTCGCCCGGGCGAGCATTTTTTTGCCCGGGCGTGCTTTTTTCGACTGGTCGCCCAATTTTTTCCCAAGCGCGCATTTTTCACGCAGGCGCGCATTTTTTCGCGCGGGCGCGTATTTTTTCGCCTAGGCTCGCATTTTCTTCCCGGGCGCGAATTTATCTCTAGGCAGCACATTTTTCACGCGTGCACACATTTTTTGCCCGATCACTCTTTTTTCTCCCGGGTGCGCATTTTTTGTCTCGGGCGCCCTAGCGAAAAATGCGCGCCAGAGAGAAAAAAGAGCGCACTGGCGAAAAAATTCTCGCTCGGACAAAAAAAGCGCGCTCGTGCAAAAAATGCGCGCCCGGGCGAAAAATGAGCGCCCAAGCTCGCATTTTTTGCCCGGGCTCGCATTTTCTTCCCGGGCGCGAATTTATCTCTAGGCAACACATTTTTCGCGCGTGGACACATTTTTTTGCCCGAGCACTCTTTTTTCTTCCGGGTGCGCATTTTTCGTCCCGGGCGCCCTAGCGAAAAATGCACGCCCGAGAGAAAAAAGAGCGCACTGGCGAAAAAATTCTCGCCTGGACAAAAAATGCGCGCCCAGGCGAAAAATGAGCGCCCAGGCGAAAAATGTGCGTCCGGGCAAAAAATGCGCGCCTGGGCGAAAAAATGTGAGCTCGGGCGAAAAATGCGCGCTCGGGCGAAAAATGCGCGTCGGAACGAAAAATGTGCGCACCGACAAAAATGTGCGCTTGGGCGAAAAATGGGCGCCTAGGCGAAAAATGCGCGCTCGGGCGAAAAATGCTCTTCCGGGCGAAAAATGCGCGCTCGGGCGAAAAATGAGCGTCCAGGCGAAAAATGTGCACCCGGGCAAAAAATGCGCGCCCGGGCGATAAAATGCAAGCCCGGGCAAAAAATGGGTGTTTGGACGAAAAATGCCCGCCCGGGCGAAAAATGCTCGCCCGGGCGTTTGAGAATAAAAATGCGCGCCCCGCGAAAAATACTCGTCCGGGAGATAAATGAGCGCCCGGCCGAAAAAATGGGCGTTCGGGCGAAAAATGCGTTTCCGGGCGAAAAAAGCGCGCTCGGGCGAAAAATGCGCGCCCGGACGAAAAAATGCGCGCACCGAGAAAAATGCGCGCATGTGCGAAAAATTAGCGCTCGTGCAAAAAATGTGTGTGCGGGTGAAAAATGCGCGCTCGGGCGAAATATGCGCTCCCGGGCGAAAAATACGAGAATGGATTTGGGAAAGAATAGCTCGGGAGGTAAGAATTCGCGGTGGAGAACTCTAGGCAAAATTGAATTCCTATGGAATTCAGCCTAATTCCAATTCCGCCCGAAAAAAGGCACGCCGAACAGCAGAATCGGAATTGGCGAGCCAATTCCAATTCCTTCCTCCCAATTCCGACCAAACGAACGGACCCTAAGAGTCCGTTCGTTTGAACGGAATTGGCTTTCTGGAATTGGCATTTGAGATTAGAAATCCAATCCTAATATTCGGCGCAACGGAATTTAAGCTGGCATTGGCTTTCATGTGAAAACTCATGGCTTTGACTATGAACTAAAAAAACATCAAATAGTCAATTCTTACCTCCACCCATGCGTTTTTCTAATAATCGAATGTTTTCGCTAGAGTTTTTCGACATACGCGCGCGTTTTTCGCCCGGGCGTGCGTTTTCCTGCAGGGTGTGTATTTCGGTCGAGCACGAGTTTTTCGGTCGGGCGCGTGCTTTTCGACCGGACGTTAATTTTTCTCCCAGGGCGTTTTTCGAACAGGAGCGTGATTTTTCGCACGAGCGTGCGTTTTTCACCCGGGCGGGTATTTTTCTCCCGGACGGGCGTTTTTCGTCGGACCGGTCGTTTTCCGGCCTGTACGGTATTTTCCGCACGGGTGCTCTTTTTTCGCTCGAGCGCGAGTTTTTCGCCCGAGAGCGCATTTTTCGGTCGGGCTCTCGTTTTTCGACCCGGGCACACATTTTTTGACCAGCGCAAATTGTTTTCCATTCGGGCGCACGTTTTTTCGCAAGGGCGCGCGTTTTTCAGCCGGGCGCGAATTTTTCCATACGGGCGCACGTTTTTCGCCCATGCGCGAGTTTTTCGACCGGGCACGCGTTTTTCGCTCGGGCACGCATTTTTCGTCGGGCGAAAGTTTTACGTCGGGTGCGCGTTTTTCGCCCAGGCGCGCGTTTTTTCGCCCGGGCGCGCATTTTTTCGACATACGCGCGCATTTTTCGCCCGGGCGTGCGTTTTCCTGCAGGGTGTGTATTTCGGTCGGGCACGAGTTTTTCGGTCGGGCGCGTGCTTTTCGACCGGACGTTAATTTTTCTCTCAGGCGGGCGTTTTTCGAACAGGAGCGCGATTTTTCGCACGAGCGCGCGTTTTTCACCCGGGCGCGTATTTTTCTCCCGGGCGGGAGTTTTTCGTCCGACCGGTCATTTTCCGGCCTGTAAGGTATTTTTCGCACGGGTGCTCTTTTTTCGCTCGAGCGCGAGTTTTTCGCCCGAGAGCGCATTTTTCGGTCGGGCGCTCGCTTTTCGACCCGGGCACACATTTTTTTACCAGCGCAAATTTTTTCCGTTCGGACGCACGTTTTTTCGCTCAGGCGCGCGTTTTTCAGTCGGGCGCGAATTTTTCCATATGGGCGCACGTTTTTCGCCCAGGCGCAAGTTTTTTGCCCGGGCGCAAGTTTTTCGCTCGGGCACGCATTTTTCGTCGGGCGAACGTTTTTCGCCGGGCGCGCGTTTTTCGCCCGGGCGCGCGTTTTTCGCCCATGCGCGCGTTTTTTAGTCGGGCGCGCGTTTTTCTCCCGACCGCGCATTTTTCGCCAGGTCGCGCGTTTTCCCCCCGGGCGCGCGTATTTCGCCCGGGCGCGCGTATTTCGCCCGGGCGTGCGTTTTTCGCCCGGGCGCGCGTTTTTCACTCGGGCGCGCGTTTTTAGCCCGGGCGTGCGTTTTTCACCTGAGCTCGGGCCCGCATTTTTCGCACGAGCGTGCGAATTTCTCCCTGAAGCACGTTTTTCATGCGGGAATATGTTTTTTGCCCGGGCGCACAATTTTCGCCAAACCGTGTATTTTTCGGCCCAGACGCTCGTTTTTTGCTCGAGCGCGCATTTTTTCTCTCAACCGCGCATTTTTTGTCTGGGTCGCAAAACGCACACCTGAGCCAAAAAACTCCAGCTCGGTCGAAAATGTGCCCCAGTGAAAAAATGCGCGTCCAGACAAAAAGTGTGCTTCTGTGCCAAAAAATGCACTCCCAACCGAAGAACTCGCGATCGGGCGAAAAATGCGGCCTTGGGCCAAAAAACACACCTTGGCGAAAAATACGCGTCCTGAAGAAAAATGCGCCCCCAGAAAAAAAGAGCGATGTTAAATGCAGGACGATTTTGGCTATATGATTATTCATGTAAGCCAAATTTCATATTTATATACCATATTCATAAAATAAGTAAAATATCATGTGTGCGAGGTTACTTTGAATGTCACTGTTTCGTCATTAAATCTGGGAGAGCTATTGATGGAGTATCCCTAAAGGCGGTTATCCAAAGAACCCCCACTAGCGACGTAACTACCCGAAGTATAACGCCTCTATCGCCGTCATGGCCGCCATGGCCGCCTTCGTCGTCCTCGCCGCCTTGGCCGCCATCGCCGCCACGCCGACGACATCGCCATCGCCGTCATCGCCGCCATCGCCGACGACGCCGCCATCGCCGACAACGTCGCGATCGTCGCCATCGCCGCCATCGCCAACGACGTCACGATCGTCGCCATCGCCGACGACGTACCGATCGTCGTCATCGCCTCCATTGCCGCCATCGCCGACGATGTCGCAATCGTCGACGACGTCGCGATCGCCGCCATCGCCGTCGTCGCCGTCGTCGCCATCGCCGTAGCAAATACCCATGAATAGTTTTAGGCCAGTTGTAATTTAAAAACACATCGGACTCGGACAAACGAGTAAACTCCTTGGGGATACGGTTGCATGGAAGGAAAAAACACATAATACATGAAGTATTAAACTACTCGAATCATCTTTCCTGAAGTTTTAAAAGGAAAAATAATATCTTTTTTTAAAAAATTGTGGTCTGCATATAGCCAAAACTGGACTGCGTTTAACATTGCTCGGAAAAAAATACGCACATGGGCGAAAAAATTGCGCTTAGGCGAAAAAACGCGCGTCTTAAAACATATTATGCAATTTAATGCGTTCGGTGCTGACGCATATTTTGAGTTTTATAAAATTATTGTATAATTTCAATTCCAATACCAATTTCATCATTCAGCCGAACAACTTTTGTGCCTAAATTTCAATTTTATTGACTGAATTCAATCTTACAGCCGAACAACAAAATTGGAATTTTGTACAAAGTCAATTCATGTAAATATTGGTTTTCGTCGAAAAGCCAATTTCGTTCAAACCAACGAACCCAAAAACAATTTAAAAGCCTAGCAGGAAAACAAGTTAAATGGTAATATGGTATGCATAGAGGAATTAACTCTAAACCAAGTTAAATTAAATGCAAACCTTCCTAGAAAACTGAATATTTATTGGAGATTTTTGCTGGATAATTTTATTCTTTTTTTAAGGTGAATCTAAGAGGGGAAAACGACGCGACCGATAGAACTACGACTAGGTTTAAGCAACGGGAGAGAGATAGAGAGGATGCGATTAGCGAGAATTGGATTGCGAATATAATTATAATTTTTACATTTTTTGGGGTACGAATAGCCAGAATTGGACTGCTAATATCAACTCTCTTTTTTTATTGGGTGTTGTTAGTAGCAAACTTTATTTGGATGTTAGCAAAGCATAAAAATTCGGGTTAACAAATTTACATTTTTTTTTTACTAAAAAATATCTACTAGCAAACCGCGCCCGCGTAATTTGCGCCAAACCGGAAAAAGACCACGACTGCGGATCAGGAATCTCTCTCTGATTCGCAGCCGCTCCGCCAAACAGAGCCTATATCTCCTCCTCCCCCGTTCAGCTTCTTCAAATGTTGTTTTGGATGCTTCTCTAGAAACAAAACAGGTTCAGTTTGATGTTAATCAAAGCTGCCCGAATAGTTTTGAGGAAATGCCGCAATGAATGACGCAGGAAATCTGCTTTCGCAAAAATCTTCTGCCCAAAGCCCGCTGAATCATGAAGCAAGACCATATGTTCATGGGTCAGTGGAGTCCCTATCACATGTTTGAAAGTTCCGGCGGGCTTCCGACGCCGGTTGTTCAGCTGCATGCAATCTGGACTGGTAGCCCAGTGTCAAAAGATGTAAATGTTGAACGCAGAGAGAGGTGTTGGGGTTCAGCCCCTAAAGGAGAATTTTTTGTGAAAATTTGTGTTGCAGGAATTTAGGTTGCAACTTGGCAAAAAGGCACGTTACAACGCGCCAGGCTCTGTCCATGCATTTTGGGAGCAAAAATCTGGGCGATTTTTTCTTGTTTTGGTTCAACTGAACCGGGCCGGTTCAGTCTTAGGCGTGAACTGCTAGGGCAGCATTTATACTATGAGGGTTTATTACTCCTGGAGGAAATTAGCCGCATAATCTCTCTTCTCCCCTCTCTCACTCACGATTCTGAACCGCCCGCCCCCTTTTCCTCTTTCTCTCGATCTTGGAGAGAGCCGCCGGTGTGCGTGGAGGAGTGGGCTGCTGTCGCCGCCGCTTGGAGGAGTTTGTCGGCGCTGCTATCGCTGGAAGAAGGAGGTTCTCGCCGCCGCCATTTCTGTTGGAGAAGGAGTGGGCTACTCTTGCTTTGGTGGAGCATTGTCGCTGCCGCCGTCACTGATTTGGAGCGTGTTGCCGTTGCCGGTGCCGTTGCCAGAAAGAGGAGGTGTTTCCTCCGGTTTGCTTGGAGATTTCTCCACCGTTTTCAAAGGGCTTCTTCGTCTACGTCGTAAGGTGTTCTCTTTCTCGTTTTCGCTTGCTATTTTGCTTGAAAAGAGAGTAGGGGTTTTATCCTATTGTAGAGGAGTGGTGTGTTCATCTTTGTGGTGGAGAGAAGGTTGGATTTGTTGTCAAATCCGGTGGGCATTCTAGGTTTGGGCAAACCTAGATTATCGTTGTAATCCTTATTTATTATAGTGGATTTTGTTGTGTCGTGCCCCGTGGTTTTTGACCTTCAAGTGGTGAAGGTTTTCCACGTATATCTCTG
Source organism: Dactylorhiza incarnata (assembly GCA_033032865.1). Lineage (NCBI taxonomy): Eukaryota > Viridiplantae > Streptophyta > Magnoliopsida > Asparagales > Orchidaceae > Dactylorhiza > Dactylorhiza incarnata. The sequence continues at coordinate 1,400,890 of JAWHQI010000444.1, read as the reverse complement.
TGTTGCTTGTGTTTGTTTCGTTGGCTTGCTTTTCTCAGGTTTTTGTTTGCTCTATTGATCGGTGAGAGACGTCGCTACGGGCGACCTTCATTCCCTACAAGTGGTATCAGAGCCAGGTTCTTTGGCTTGTCATTTTTATTTCTCGGTTTATAACTCGGTGCGGTAGGTGACGACCATTGGTCAGCTCCCTATCCTCTCTTGTTAATCCCTTGAAATAAATCGACTTGCGGATCGTGTTAGAGCAGTTGTTGTTTGAGAAAGCAATGGAACAGAGCACAAGGATGGTCGGTATGAATGGCAAGAATTGGGGCATCTGGAAGCCTCGGATGGAGGATCTTTTATATTGTAAAGATCTCCATGCTCCGTTGACAGGGAGACCGGCTTCAGTTAAGGATGATGAAGAGTGGAAGAAGATGGATCGGAAGGCAGTAGGGTTCGTTAGGCAGTGGCTTGATGACTCTGTTTTTCATCATGTTTCCACGGAGTCCTCGGCTCAAGCCTTATGGAAAAAGCTGGAAGCTTTGTATGAGCGGAAGACTGCTGGCAACAAGGCATTTCTGATTAGGAAGCTTATTAATTTGAAGTACCGGGAAGGTTCACAAATGATTGAGCACCTGAACCTTGCCCAAAGTATTATCAATCAGTTGGAGTCCATGAAGATTACCTTGGGAGATGAACTCCAAGCTCTGATGGTCCTTAGTTCCTTACCAGAGAGTTGGGAGACTCTTGTAGTGTCGTTGAGCAACTCAGCACCTGATGGGGTGGTAACCATGGAGATGGTGTCTAGTTGTCTCCTGAACGAAGAGTTGAGAAGGAAGGATTCTGGATCTTCCAGTTCGGGTGTTTTCCTCATGGAAGGAAGAGGTAGATCGGTGAAGAAGGATGTGAAGAACATGGGCACTTCCAGGAGCAAGTCTAGGGGCAAATCCAAGAAGGACATTGAGTGCTACTATTGTAAGAAGAAGGGTCATTTCAAGAAGGATTGTTTCCAAATGAAAAGAGACCTGAAGGGAAAGACCAAAGAGGCAGGAGAATCCAGTGGTGATGCGACGACTTCGATTGTGGAGGCTGAGCCGTTATGCTTGCAGTGCAGTGGGTCGTCTTGCCAGGAATGTGTTGACACAGACTGGATCGTGGACGGAGGTGCATCTTATCATTGCACTCCTCACCGGGATTACTTCTACACCTATTCTGCGGGAGACCTTGGTGTGATCCGGATGGCTAATTCCGGTGAATCATTGATTATTGGCAGTGGTGATGTCCATTTGGAGACTGAGCTTGGGAAGATTGTTCTCAAGGGCGTCAGGCATATTCCAGACTTGAGAATGAATCTGATTTCCATTGGTAAACTTGATGACGGTGGTTTCACTAGCATTGAAGGTTGTGGTACCTGGAGGTTGCTGAAGGACTCTTTGGTGGTAGCCAGAGGAAGGAAGTGTTGTGGCCTTTATCGCACTAAGGCCAAGATATGTGGTCCAAGTGTGAATGCTGCTGAGGGCGACTCTATGGAGTTATGGCATCGCAGGCTTGGGCATATCAGTGAGAAGAGCTTGAAGATTTTGGTGAAGAACAAGGTTCTTCCGGAGCTATCAGGAGGGATTCCTAACACGTGTGTGCACTGCTTGGCCGGTAAGCAGAAACGTGTTTCCTTTGCTGAATCTGAACCAAAGAGGAAGGCGGAGTTACTATATTTGATACACACTGATGTGTGTGGTCCTATTGAGCCTAAGTCTGTGGGCGGAGCCGCTTGTTTCGTCACGTTCATTGACGATCACTCCAGGAAAGTCTGGGCATATCCTGTGAAGCAGAAGAGTGATGTTCTAGCAAAATTTGTAGAGTTCAGAGCAAAGGTGGAGAAGATGACCGGTAAAGAAATAAAGCGAGTTCGATCTGACAACGGAGGAGAATACAGCGGTGCCTTCGATGCTTATTGTAGAGAGCATGACATAGTGCATGAAAGGACAATCCCGAGGACGCCACAACAGAATGGGTTAGCAGAGAGGATGAACAGGACGATTGTTGAGAAGATCAGATGCATGATTTCTCAAGCTGGCATTAGTAAGCAGTTTTGGGCTGAGGCTGTGCAAATTGCTGTTCATCTGATAAATTTGTCTCCTTCGGCACCTCTGAATGGTGTTATTCCAGAGCGTGTTTGGTCCGGGAAGGAAGTGTCGTACGGACATGTGCGGGTGTTTGGGTGCAAAGTTCATGTTCGTGTCCCCAAGGAAGAGAGATCGAAGCTTGATGAGAAGTCTCGGGAGTGTATCTTGTTGGGATTTCCCCATGAGGAGTTTGGATATAGACTTTGGGATCCCTTGAACAAGAAGATGATCAGAAGCAGAGATGTGATTTTTGTTGAAGATCAAGTGGTTGGTGAGCAGATTGCTGCGGAGTCACATGTTCCACAGTTGCCACCTGCGGAGGAGAGGTCCTATGTTGATGATGGGCCAGTAGAGACTGTTGTTGATGATGGGCATGCTGAGGAGGAGGTTGGTGAGCTTATTCCTGATGAGGAGATGATCCCTGATGTAGGGGGAGCTCTGCCAGTTGATGTGCCATCTGTGGCGGAGGTTCCTCCTGTCAGATCTGAGAGAGTCAGAAGGCCCAATATCAGGAATTCTCCTCATGAGTATATCTTGCTTACAGATAGTGGAGAGCCTGAGTCCTATAAGGAGGCTCAAAGTGCTGAAGATCGTGAGGCTTGGACGGCTGCTATGGAAGAGGAGTTGTACTCCCTTCAGAAGAACGAGACGTATGACTTAGTCCCTTTGCCTAAAGAGAAGAGAGCTTTGAAGAACAAGTGGGTCTTCAAGCTGAAGTTGGATGAAAGTCTCTCTCAGCCGAGGTACAAGGCGAGACTTGTTGTGAAAGGTTTCAGTCAGAAACAGGGTATTGATTTCGATGAGATTTTTTCCCTAGTTGTGAAGATGTTCTCTATCAGACTGGTGTTGGGTATGGCTGCTTCCATGGATCTTGAAGTCGAGCAGTTGGACGTCAAGACGACATTTCTGCATGGTGATTTGGAGGAAGAGCTATACATAGAGCAGCCCGAAGGCTTTGTGGCTAAGGGAAAACATCATCTGGTCTGCCCGCTCAAGAAGAGCCTTTATGGGTTGAAGCAGGCACCCAGGCAGTGGTATAGGAAATTTGACTCGTTCATGATGAAGAGCAAATTCCAACGGACCAGGGCTGATCACTGCGTGTACGTGAAGAGGACTGAGAAGGCGTTTACTATTCTGCTATTGTACGTAGATGATATGATGATTGTTGGGGATGACAAGGCAAGCATAGCTGAGTTGAAGAAGGAGCTCGGTGAGTCCTTTGAAATGAAGGATTTGGGACCGGCAAGGAAGATTCTTGGAATGAAAATCACCAGGGACAGGAGTGCCGGTCAACTATGGCTATCTCAGTCTGAGTATGTGGAGAAAGTGCTGAAGAGGTTCATGATGGACAAGGTAAAACCCGTTGCTACTCCTTTAGCCGGGCACTTCAGACTTTCTGGTTATCAAAGTCCTTCATCTGAGGAGGAGGTGGAAGAGATGAGTCATATCCCTTACGCATCTGCAGTAGGGAGCTTGATGTATGCTATGGTCTGCACTAGGCCAGACATAGCTCATGCTGTGGAATCTGTGAGCCGTTATTTGGCAAACCCAGGGAAAGATCACTGGAGTGCTGTGAAATGGATATTCCGTTATCTCCGAGGTACCTCAGACCTTTGCTTGAAGTTTGGTGGAGGTCCACCAGAACTTATTGGGTACTCAGACTCGGACATGTCAGGAGATGTTGACACGAGGAGATCCACTTCTGGATTCGTGGTCACATTTGCAGGGGGAGCAGTGTCATGGCAGTCAAGGCTTCAGAAGTGTGTGGCCTTGTCGACAACGGAGGCTGAATATATTGCGTTGACTGAGGCGTCAAAGGGGCTTATTTGGATGAAGAAGTTCATGCTTGAGCTTGGTCTCCGACAGGACGTGTACACAGTATTTTGTGACAGTCAGAGTGCTATATTCTTGGCCAAGAATCCCGCCTTTCACTCCAGGACAAAGCACATCGACGCGAAGTATCACTGGATTCAGGATGCAGTCGAGGAGAAGTTGTTGGCGGTGGAGAAGATCCACACGGATGAAAACCCTTCGGATATGTTGACGAAGGTTGTCCCAAGGGAGAAGCATGATTTTTGCCGACGGTCGATCGGCATGATGTCCACTTGATGGAGTCAAGGTGGAGAACTTCCCTTTATGGTCTGAAGGGGGAGTTTGTTGGGGTTCAGCCCCTAAAGGAGAATTTTTTGTGAAAATTTGTGTTGCAGGAATTTAGGTTACAACCTGGCAAAAAGGCACGTTACAACGCGCCAGGCTCTGTCCATGCATTTTGGGAGCAAAAATCTGGGCGATTTTTTCTTGTTTTGGTTCAACTGAACCGGGCCGGTTCAGTCTTAGGCGTGAACTGCTAGGGCAGCATTTATACTATGAGGGTTTATTACTCCTGGAGGAAATTAGCTGCATAATCTCTCTTCTCCCCTCTCTCACTCACGATTCTGAACCGCCCGCCCCCTTTTCCTCTTTCTCTCGATCTTGGAGAGAGCCGCCGGTGTGCGTGGAGGAGTGGGCTGCTGTCGCCGCCGCTTGGAGGAGTTTGTCGGCGGTGCTATCGCTGGAAGAAGGAGGTTCTCGCCGCCGCCATTTCTGTTGGAGAAGGAGTGGGCTGCTCTTGCTTTGGTGGAGCGTTGTCGCTGCCGCCGTCACTGATTTGGAGCGTGTTGTCGTTGCCGGTGCCGTTGCCGGAAAGAGGAGGTGTTTCCTCCGGTTTGCTTGGATATTTCTCCACCGTTTTCAAAGGTCTTCTTCGTCTACGTCGTAAGGTGTTCTCTTTCTCGTTTTCGCTTGCTATTTTGCTTGAAAAGAGAGTAGGGGTTTTATCCTATTGTAGAGGAGTTGTGTGTTCATCTTTGTGGTGGAGAGAAGGTTGGATTTGTTGTCAAATCCGGTGGACATTCTAGGTTTGGGCAAACCTAGATTATCATTGTAATCCTTATTTATTATAGTGGATTTTGTTGTGCCGTGCCCCGCGGTTTTTGACCTTCAAGTGGTGAAGGTTTTCCACGTATATCTTTGTGTTGCTTGTGTTTGTTTCGTTGGCTTGCTTTTCTCAGATTTTTGTTTGCTCTATTGATCGGTGGGAGACGTCGCTACGGGCGACCTTCATTCCCTACAAGAGGGTGGTGATGGTGAAGACGTTTCCAAAGAAGCGGAATGCTAGATTTGAGGTCTCTCCGACCGGACATGGGGACTACCTGTATAGTCATCGGAGCCGACGGAGATTTTTTATTTTTTTCGGATTGTTTGCTAATAACGACTTGATTTTCAAATAGTCATTTTTTATTTTTGCAGTTTGTTTGTAGTAATGATTTGCTAATATCTAAAATGGGTTTGATATTAACACCATCTTTTTACTTCTCATATGGAAGTTATAATACATTACATTTTCTTCGTGCGAATGAAATTTTTTTGATGTTCTTAATTTGCTGAACCTCTCAGTGCAAAGGATTCGACTTGGGCTGAGTTTAAAGTGGTGGTGACAGCCGTGAATGTAACATGTCGTTCATGAACGCCCAGTCCTGTGTACCCTTGGTGTTGGTACACGAAATATACCTCCACAAACTCACGCTTTTTAAGGGGGAAGGGACTAAGAGTTGTCGGTTACGTTCCAATTACTTTAAAAGAGATTACATAGATCGCTTAGGGGGAGGCCGCATAAATCACAAAATAGATGTACTCAAGTTTGCAGCAGCGAGAAATTGCACTCTGGAATAGAGTCACCCTGCATTTCTGACTGTGCACCCCTATTTATACTAGCGGGGGAGAGCTTGTATGTAAGGACAATTTATTAACTATGAAATTGCACAGGGTACAGTAGAACTGGGCAAGGATGAGAGGTTACATGGTGTGGAAATACTACTTAGAGAAAATTAAGGCTGATCACGCGATCAGAGAAGGGCGAGATCTTGTTTCTTCAGCCTGCGTTCAGGGCGAACAATCGTAAACAGTCCGGCCAGACCGCACAGAGAGCCATGCCAGGAATTTCTGAGGTTGCAGGATTCCGGGCAAACACCTCGAACTGAGTTCACTTGTAAGTTCCCGATGGAAATTGTTTACAATGACAGTTGCAACGGTTGGTGTGACAAACCGAGATTTTATGAGATGGTGTTTTTTTTTCGGAACACACTGAAGCAAAAAATGATGCATCAAGTAGATTGTTAGAGTTTAATGAGTGCTTTTTAGAGAAGGTATACAAATTTTAACTTGATCATTGGAGAGATCAGCTATAAATGATTGGGATCAACACATTAAGAAATTTACTAATTATTAACTCTCATTGTCTCTTTAAGTGCTTCAATGAATACTTTTGTTAAGATCGATCAAATTCGTCATTAGTTTAAAAAAGATTTAAAACGCTAAAGACGATCATAAGCTTCAATCATCATTAACTGTTAAACTTGTAGCTGATAAATTAGACGAGACGCTTGACGGGGGGAGAAGACGAGAGAATAATGAGCTTCGAGAACATACAACAAATTATTAATATCTTCTCCACACATTCATATCTCTTTCTAACAATCTCCTTTACATCACATGGTAGACAAGAAGCTCACATATCTTCAACCTCAATCACACAATGCTTTCATTTTATATAAAGTTTCGCACAAGCAATGTGTGTGGCGATTAGAGCTGTCACAGTTGCCGTTCAGTTCCGGTTCGGTTCCGGTTCTACTAAAACCGTGAACCGAACCATTAATGTAACGTTTCTTCAAATTAGAATCAAATCTTGTTTGGTTTCACCGGTTCCGGTTCCAACATAATTTTTGAAACTGTCGTGCTAATTAATGTGATAATTATTTTTGGGTTCGTCAAGCATATATGTTAAAAAGACATAAATAAAGTTAAAATACACGACGAAATGAAGTGCTAAAATTAAATGTGTACAATTCTTTGATTCATTTTGGTGTCGCGATAATGTCCTCATACTCAACAATGCACATATGTTCTTTCAAATAAAATCTGAAATATTCGATTGTGACAATTGGATTCATGAACTAAGGTTAATTTATTCTAACCAACCAAACTAATCAAGAGTAGTTGTTAGATTTAGGTTTTCAATATACATCCAATCACGATTAACACAAAGACACAATATTAATTGGTAAGCAAACCAATGTAACATAAAAAAAACATAATCATGATTGGAAATGAGTTTCATTAATTCGGTGATGGCAATGATATTCTATATCTACCGAATCTCTATAAGGAGTGCGTCTAACATATGTTCTAATGTTGTTCACACTAGAAGATGAAGGCGATGGAAGGGAAGAGGCGACTGCAGTTGCAACACTATTGAGATTTGAGGTTTCCACGAGAGTATAGAAAATGGCAGCTAATAAACCTAAGGTATTTAACCAACATTCGACTTAGGCTTGCCAACGACGAAAACAATTTTCGTTAATTTTTTTGGTTTTGATCCCGGCACACTCATTATAATGCGATGCCATAATAAATTGCTGAAATTTAAAATAAATAAAATAAATTGTAATACATGGAAATAAATGCATACATCGTCATTTTCAGTATTTAATTTTATTATCTTGTTATTCTTGAATTTCCCAAGGAATAGTCAATTACGGGTTCTCACTGGTACAAGGGGGTATGTGGGATGATAACCCAACACAACTTTTTCACAAGAGATTATATGATCTATGTGGATCTACAACTACTCCCTTCCGCTAGTTTGTAGAGCTTATTCATGACAATCTCTGAGTCATACGCTTCAATGTTCTCTGAACGTGCAACTATAAGAGAGTGTCCTAAGGTACTGTCCTCCAAATGGTGCTTGGTTTTTTATTCTGGGAGGTTTGGAAGGCTCACAAAGCTTTGATCTTTGAATACATCTTATTTCCATTTGCTATACTAGTCGGAAAACGTGTGAAGGAGGCTAAGAAACTTTTATGGCTAAAGGCGGAAACCTCGAGTGTGTTTGGGCCCACAGTCCTTACTGGGGTTCTCGGGGGCGATTGATGCGGCGGCCCTCCATAACTTCCTTGTGATAAAAATCTCCACAGGATGATTGAGTTAAACTCAACTTTGATGGTTCCTCAAAACATTAATCAAGTCGGGTCAGTGTGAGAGGGTAATTATGGACTATCGTGGTATTGTCCTATTGACATTCGATTTTGTTGCTTATACGTTCCTACTACTGAGCTCTGTGTTGTTTTGGAAGGTCTCTGTTGGACAACTCCGGTATTCGCCAAGAGGTGAGCGGAGACCAATGGATCAACAGGCAAGTAGGATAGGAAAGAAGGCGAGCCAGGTGCTCAAGGGCCGCTCGCAGGGAGGCGGGCGAGATGGGCTCTCGCCGGCTGCTCGCAGGAAGGCGGGCGGGTCAGGCCTTCGTCGGCCGCTCGCAGGAAGGGGGGCGAGCTAGGACGTGCAATTTGCGAGAGGAGCCCTTGTGGGCGATTCGCCAGCAGGGGTCCAGGGGTCCAGGGGTGATTTTACCTGAAAACCCATGGTGGTCTGCAGTTAGCCTCTCCAAAAGCGGAGTTTGGCTGTTGAAAGACCATTTTGGGCTGCGCATAGCAAAAATGTAACGCGGGATCCCGCTATTAGCAGACCGTAAGTAAAAAACTATAAATAGATCTTGAATGACACCTTTGGAGAGGATTCCAATCTCAGTACTCTGAGCTTCCTCATCCCTATGTTATCTTGACTTAGCTCTCAGGCTCTCCAACCCAGTCTCAGCTTTTGTAAGACCCCATTTTTTTTTTTGCAAAAACCACCGGGTCTTAGGCCCAGAACCGCCGCTTTGCGGTGACACCTTTACTCACAAAGGTCGCCACCACAAAACGCCGATCCTGCCGGCCAAATCGATCACGAAGAAAAGTACAATAAAGAGTAAGACAAGTCCACAGAATCACATGAATTATAAATGTCCACATATATTAACTGAATAAAGAGATACAAGGGCTCTTGCCCTATACAACATTTCCTCACTACAAAACACTTGCGGAAGCTAACCACTAAGTAAAACTAAAGCTAATCGTCACCGACACTGAAACTGGAGCACTCTGACCTGACTGACCCATCCCTGCAGACTCCGGGCTCCAATGGTGCTGCAACACTGGATGCTTCTTCTCTTTTGGCCTGCGGTTGCTGCCTCGCAATCCACGTCTACGTCTTCGCCGTTGGTCTCCTGATCGCTGTGCCGGAGGGGTTCCACTCATCAAGGGGCATCTGACCCGAGTATGTCCTGGCTGGTGACAATGGTAGCATGGCCGTGGGATCCACCACGTCGGATCCTGCTGTACCTGCTTCTTGAAGGTTGCTGCATCTCTTCGAACCCCTAAAATGATAAGGTCCACCGACCGTCAGTCATAATGACTCAGCCAATTCCCCACCCCTCCCCCAATGGCTCCTAGGCACCGTGCGGGAGGATGAAGCGAAGGACAGCAAGGGGTAAAAAAACAAGAGCAGGTGACGGCGGAACTAGAACTACACAGGTGTATATATATATATATGAAGCATGGTAACAAGTATATAAAGAACAGTAAGCAGTAAGTAAAGTAATATAAAAGTAACCATTGATTTATAGGAATGCCCATACAAACCTATAGACCAAGGGGTCGTTTAGCAGGGCCTACCGTATAAGAAGTCCCATAACCGACTTATACGTTAGGGGTAGGTTCAATGCAATGTTTATGCTATGACATGCAGTATGTTGTTATGCTATGATCACACAAGTGCAACTCACCCACCACGACTCTATGCGCATAGACCTTTAGTTCCCCCTTTTTGGAGCGAGCTAGACTCCCAGGATACTCCCGTAGTGGCAAACGGAAGCGGTGGGTTGGGCCCCGCCCACCTCTAGGTTGGTATTCACACTACCCAACCTAGACCTATTGTACGCCTCCACTATACCCGCGGAGCGTCTGCGTACTCTTGCTGACTGGACCGCCAGACTATCAAGGCTAAGTGTAAAACCACACTCGCCGAGTCAACGTATTGACGTCGGTGTGAACGACCGTCCAATACCGAAGACCCACCACCTTCAGTGCACATGCAACATGTTCTACTTCCTATCTCTGAGCCATGAGTTCCCCGGGCTAACCCGCCCGCCATCAATAACCTTCCGAGCCAAAAGCTCCCCGGGCTAACCTGCCCGTCATCAATAACCTTCCGAGCCAAAAGCTCCCCGGGCTAACCTGCCCGTCATCAATAACCTTCCGAGCCATAAGCTCACCAGACTAACCAGTCTGCTGCAACAGCCACCGAGCCCACCGCTCGGACAACCAATCCAACTAAACTTCCGTAACCACAGGGTGTGGCTGAGTGTGTTATTAGTTAATTTTGTACAATGCCTTACTCCTATGAGTTAGGGTTAGTCTTGGACTTCCCGAGGGTTACCCTGTGAGGGGCTCGCTACGGTACTAGGAACCACTATGGGATGACACCCCAAAGTTCCCACTCCCAAGACACTTAATGTTATTAGTTACTACCCATAAGAAACCCTCTTAACATTTCACCTGGTCTAAACCTAAGTGCTTTTAGGACACTTAGGGGAAAAGACGATCTTTCGCCAAATCCCAAGATGACCTACCCCATGGGAGGCACCCCACCATCCCAGAACTCATCAACCTTAAATCTCTACAAGGGTCCTTTCATACCATACAATCACCATTCAATTCCCACATCTCCAAACAATGTATTGCAAATTGGCCTGTAACTCCAAAACTGTCAATTTACTAAACGCAGACCACCCTTAACGTTTTGATCCTCATGAAGGGAGGTACTCTAAATACTCAACTCCATGACCTACTGGATTTATTGGGAGTCCATGCTACTTAAATCAGATCAAATTCAGGGTTTCCTAATTTTCCCCATAATATTAATATTTTTAAACAATTTCACAAGGGGCAATTTTCTCAAGTTTGAACTACAAGTGCACTTTTCTGACTCCCAGTGCCTACCCCAATTTTTACATAAATCATGAGTACCTAGATATCAGTAGGTATAAACTTGTAGGAAAAACCAGCAAGATTTACTATTTTTAAAAATTCCAAAACTCATTTATTTCCAATAAATTCCAAAGGAGGTACACTCATATGGACTCCCAACCTTATGCAAATTCATACAGTGGTGAATCATACTAAAGTATTCAGGTCTACCAAGTTTGACCACATAAAACAGAGGTTACATTTGTAATTTCCTCAATGGATATATTTGTAAATAATTCCAAAATGAACTAGAGATACCAAAAATATTGATCCATAAATTATGAGAAAATTACAGTGGGTACATATTGGTATGAAAAGACATCCTGCAAAGTTTCATGCAATTACAGTAATTTAACACCCTAAAATTGATCCTCCCAAAAATTGTCTACAATGTGAAATATTACACTTTGAACCCCAAAAAGTCTTCTCATGGTCTAACAGATTCTTCCAGAGATGAATAGCATTAAAACCAAGTTTGTGACAGAAAATGGTAAACCATTAAGTAATATTTCTCCCTAAAACCCAAAACCCTAATTATTTACAAATCTACCCAAGGATTTATTACCTAGGTTTGACAACTCCAAACCTCTTCAAATTCACAAGGGAGGCTCCTCTGGTCACTAGGACCTACCATACAAAATCTTAGGTCAAACCAATAATGTTTGACCCCACTCCCTTCATTGACCTCTAATTGCACCCCATTAGGGTTTAGCCTAGGGTTGGGGTCTAAACCCATCCAAATCCTCCCAAACCTCTTGTGAGGGTATCATATCACTTATAAAACTCAGAGGAGTTCAATTCACCCCTCTCCAAGGACAAACTCCCCTATGCCCTTCACAACCCCAAATTCCTCCTCATAGGGATCAACCCTATGACCTTGAGCAAAACAACTCCAATGCTCACTATACTCCTCATGGGGTCTCAACATCATCCCACTGACCTTCCTAGGAAGTCTCAAGTCTCAAAGGACCTAATTGGCCAATGATTCTCTACTTGGCTATTTGCACCCCAAAGTGCTCCTACTCCATGTCCTAGGGCAAACCAACTCCCCATGGCCCCAAAACTCCCTTGGAGGTGACTTGGGTGACACTAGGGCAGTGGACAAGGATCCACTCCTTTTGGAGGTGGTTTATCATGAAAAACCCCAAATGTCCTCTTAACACAATTTTCCCCTTAAGGGACAAAACTTTAGCCCAATGATTACCTAATCAAAAGAACTCCAAATGAGTTGATATTTTAACCAGGGGTTTATTATGACCCTAACAACACCCCACCAAAGTTTGGTGGAGATTGGAGGTCATTTGACCCTCCAAATAGTTTAAGCAAGGATTATTAAATTTCTACTAAAACTTTAGGAAAACTAACTCCTAAAAATCTGATACTCAACCCTAATCCAGGTATAGGGCACATGCATGCATGGCCAAAATATCAACTCCATCAGATTTGCCATTTAAGAGTTATCCTAGTTTAAAGGTCTGGTTTGAGTTTTGACCAGCCTCACTAGAATGAGTGCTGTGGGTCCCCTACTTAACCAAAAAGCCTGATTTCACTCCCATTAGAAAGTAGACATCAAGGCCTACAAATGTTATCTCTGGGCATTTTTCGAATTATGGCCCCTAAGGGCCTTAAAATCGGGTCACAAAATCTGTCACAAAGTGTGACATAATTAAAATAACATGACATAAATCATTCATGGCTGCGTATAGCAAAAAGGCGGCCAAATCGGACGGCTCACAGCCATCGTCCCCGATCAGCCAACGGCCTGCGATGGCCCGTCCTGGGCGACTTTGCGGGGCGATTTCCCGGCCACCCTCGCATCCCCTCGGCCGGCAAGTGCCACCACCACCTCCGTTGAGGTGGTGGCCGGCGATAGGAGGTCGTTTGCCGGCCGGTGGTGGCCGGAGTAGGGGTTTCGGGGAGGAGGAAAATGCTCGAAAACGAGCACCTTTGGGTGCACGATTCGAGCCCGTTTGAGCTCGAATCAAGCCCCAGTTAGATTACGATCTAACCACTGAGAGAGGAGAAGAGAATTGGACCTGCATTGGGGGGTTTAGGTGCTCCGGCCGTCGACCACCATTGCACCTCTTTGGAGAAATCAGCACCACCTGATTCCTTGCACAGAGGGCTCATCTCTCTCGGGGAAATGAGGGGTTTCACTCCTCTGAAGGTTGTGAAGATGAAGGGGGGTTCAATTGAGGGGGAGGGAGACTTAAACCAAGAGAGCCATTAATGGCCTCTTTGAATTCCTTCATGGCCGGCCCCCATTCATTCCCCATGCCTTAACACCCTTAGTAACTGATGGAAACTCCTCCTAAACGGCTGAGGAGTTGAATGGAGGCATCAATTGGGGAGATCAAGAGGTAAAACCTCTTAATGGCCATGAATGGCCTCTTCTCTCTCTTCAAAAATGGTGAAACCCCCATTTTCTCTCTCCTAATTACCATGGTCGGTTTCTATACTCTCTCCTGAGTTTAATGAGGGTCCACATGGGCTGGTTGACCATCCAATTGAGTTAGCCCAAAGAGATTGGGTTAGGTTTGAGCATTTTGACCTAAATTTGGGCAAGTTTGACTTTTGTCAGATTGAGCCCTAGGGTTGACCCAGTCAAGGGGCTTTTTGGTCCACTGGGTCCCCTATGACATGATAACCCTAAGGGTAGGGTCAATTTAACATGGTGATGGTCAATTAGGGCTTTTAATGAAGAATTGCCATTTTTGACCTAAAGGGGCATTTTGGTCAATTTGCACCATTGGGGGTCCCATGATGGGGCTTTTGGGTCCACTAGGTCTCTCATGATATTCTAGACCTAGATGAGTGGTCAATTTGGCATGGTGAGGGTTAATTGACTCTAATTAGGCTACTTTGACCAATTTAGGGTTAGGGTTGACTTTGGTCAATTTGGCCTCTTTGGTTGACCCCAATGGGTCCTTGGTGCCCTAAGGGGACCCCTAAAGGGTTAGGGATACCATGGTGGGGCCAAATGGTCAAGTTGAGGCCCTAAAGTCCAACCCTAAGCTTGGTCACTGGAAATTGCTATTTGCAGTCCAAGGCACTTTCAACCCTAATCTTGCCTAAGTTAAAGGGGTTTCTACACTACCAAGGCCTTGTCATGACCTTGTCAGGACAGATTCACCTGGGGGGTCTAGCTGTCTGGGGGATGTTACAAATCCCAATAAACAAAAAAAATAATTTCGTCCTCGAAATTCAGGTTAGGCTTGCGGGGTTTTCACCGCGAGTGACTGAACGTAACATCCCCTAAGAGTCAAAGTTATTCCTGGCTCGAAGAGCACCGACTATCTATGCCACACCATCTCTGGTGGATCCAAGTTGTGCTCCTCCTGACCCTAAATAACCACGTGTCTTAACCTCTGTAATCTTCTTGCGCCGCAAGACTCACACCGTCGAATCATCTATCCTGACTGGGGTGACCTAGCTACCTTGGTCAATCTATTCTCGAACTTTCACTCTAACCTGGGCAGACTCTTATGCCTCCTAAATTTTTTCTTCTCGTATTCAAATTCTTACTATTGATGGGACTAATCAAAATCGGCTAGCGTCCCAATCATCCTTAAATATTATTGGGGGTGCACTTGTGAACTTTTATGAGTATATGCTAACCAATCATAATGGTAAGATGACTCTCAATCACTTTCTTCATGAAATTCTATTCATAACGACAAGATTTTGATACCTTGGGGTTTTTTTTTTTTCACAATTCAATTTTTATCAAGGAAATATCATCATGTTTATTTCTCCAAAATCCTGTCACTTCCACTTATGCTAGTCTTGATCACTCTCAAATGGTCTTAAGCAAGATAAACTTAGATCGTTCTTATCATAGTAAACTCAAACTTTATATCCTAAGTCCAACAAGTCATCGTCTAAAATCTCTGGTTCTTTATCATCAAAGCTCCCAAGGTATAAAGTTATTACTGAAGACAAAATTTTCAATCATGACGGGGCATGAATTTTTATCAAGGCATGAGTTAATCACTTCCGAACGCTTGAAGTCACAAGAACTTCAACTACAACTTGTAAGATATAATCTCCGCCCTTAACTTCTATACTAGGATATCGACATCCTTAAATGATTAATCCTGGCGACTTTACATTTCCAATGATTCAAACTAAGGGCAAGTTGTTGTCCGACCCAAATGATGTCTATCCATTGCCCTGGTACTACCACCGATCATCATCCCAAACGTACTGTTTCACCGTCTCGTCTTCTCTCAAGTAACATTGAGTAAGATCGACTTCAAAAACATTTTGTTCACGACACCAAAATTCTCTAGTTTAGGTCTAAAGGAAATCTAAGTCCGTCAATAGTTGGCTCAATAAACAAAAGGTACGCCCCAATAAACAAAAGACAAGCCCCCAATAAACAAAAGATTAGCCTCTATCTATCTTTGGGCGAAGTGTCTTCAATATCACCAAGTTATATTCATCCCAAATATGCAAACAATTCTTAGGGCATACAACCTTAGACTTGGGGTTCTATCTTGGGGCTCAATGGTGTACTCCACACCTTAGGCTCTTCTAGGTACCTTCTACGACAACCTTATCAGGGTCAATATGTCACCCAATCCCAAACGGGTCCCTTCTGGACTTCAATTTTATCCGACCCTCGGTGTTTGTCACAGTGGTTGTCTTAATATAATCTTGTCACAAATACGATGATTGAGCCTATGAGTCCCATACCATTCTGCTTATGTGTCAGTCTCTCCTTCTCTAGCCTCTTTGGGTATCCTCGTATCTTCACCAAAAAGTTATACATACGGTCTAGTTCAAACTAGGTCATGGTATAAATTGTCCTAGTAAGTCACGTGTCCTAGTGGGGTTGAGTCTAACTCATTGACTAAGGTACTATCTAAAGAATTCTTTTGCAGCCGGAGGTATTCCCTGCTGGGGGCAGGGTTCGCCGCAGGCTACAAAAGAAAACTTGACACTCGCGGGGGAAATTAACTAAGAAGATTCAGTTAAAAGTGGACTTTTTCCTGTGATTTCCCATATGGGCACACCACTGCTTCCGCTGCTTAGTTTGTCCTCAAACTAAACTCGGACGGGGTGGCCCAGGGTTTGTGGACTTCTTTTCTTCGGATCGAGGTTTGCTCTGATACCACTTGTAAGACCCCATTTTTTTTTTTGCAAAAACCACCGGGTCTTAGGCCCAGAACCGCCGCTTTGCGGTGACACCTTTACTCACAAAGGTCGCCACCACAAAACGCCGATCCTGCCGGCCAAATCGATCACGAAGAAAAGTACAATAAAGAGTAAGACAAGTCCACAGAATCACATGAATTATAAATGTCCACATATATTAACTGAATAAAGAGATACAAGGGCTCTTGCCCTATACAACATTTCCTCACTACAAAACACTTGCGGAAGCTAACCACTAAGTAAAACTAAAGCTAATCGTCACCGACACTGAAACTGGAGCACTCTGACCTGACTGACCCATCCCTGCAGACTCCGGGCTCCAATGGTGCTGCAACACTGGATGCTTCTTCTCTTTTGGCCTGCGGTTGCTGCCTCGCAATCCACGTCTACGTCTTCGCCGTTGGTCTCCTGATCGCTGTGCCGGAGGGGTTCCACTCATCAAGGGGCATCTGACCCGAGTATGTCCTGGCTGGTGACAATGGTAGCATGGCCGTGGGATCCACCACGTCGGATCCTGCTGTACCTGCTTCTTGAAGGTTGCTGCATCTCTTCGAACCCCTAAAATGATAAGGTCCACCGACCGTCAGTCATAATGACTCAGCCAATTCCCCACCCCTCCCCCAATGGCTCCTAGGCACCGTGCGGGAGGATGAAGCGAAGGACAGCAAGGGGTAAAAAAACAAGAGCAGGTGACGGCGGAACTAGAACTACACAGGTGTATATATATATATATGAAGCATGGTAACAAGTATATAAAGAACAGTAAGCAGTAAGTAAAGTAATATAAAAGTAACCATTGATTTATAGGAATGCCCATACAAACCTATAGACCAAGGGGTCGTTTAGCAGGGCCTACCGTATAAGAAGTCCCATAACCGACTTATACGTTAGGGGTAGGTTCAATGCAATGTTTATGCTATGACATGCAGTATGTTGTTATGCTATGATCACACAAGTGCAACTCACCCACCACGACTCTATGCGCATAGACCTTTAGTTCCCCCTTTTTGGAGCGAGCTAGACTCCCAGGATACTCCCGTAGTGGCAAACGGAAGCGGTGGGTTGGGCCCCGCCCACCTCTAGGTTGGTATTCACACTACCCAACCTAGACCTATTGTACGCCTCCACTATACCCGCGGAGCGTCTGCGTACTCTTGCTGACTGGACCGCCAGACTATCAAGGCTAAGTGTAAAACCACACTCGCCGAGTCAACGTATTGACGTCGGTGTGAACGACCGTCCAATACCGAAGACCCACCACCTTCAGTGCACATGCAACATGTTCTACTTCCTATCTCTGAGCCATGAGTTCCCCGGGCTAACCCGCCCGCCATCAATAACCTTCCGAGCCAAAAGCTCCCCGGGCTAACCTGCCCGTCATCAATAACCTTCCGAGCCAAAAGCTCCCCGGGCTAACCTGCCCGTCATCAATAACCTTCCGAGCCATAAGCTCACCAGACTAACCAGTCTGCTGCAACAGCCACCGAGCCCACCGCTCGGACAACCAATCCAACTAAACTTCCGTAACCACAGGGTGTGGCTGAGTGTGTTATTAGTTAATTTTGTACAATGCCTTACTCCTATGAGTTAGGGTTAGTCTTGGACTTCCCGAGGGTTACCCTGTGAGGGGCTCGCTACGGTACTAGGAACCACTATGGGATGACACCCCAAAGTTCCCACTCCCAAGACACTTAATGTTATTAGTTACTACCCATAAGAAACCCTCTTAACATTTCACCTGGTCTAAACCTAAGTGCTTTTAGGACACTTAGGGGAAAAGACGATCTTTCGCCAAATCCCAAGATGACCTACCCCATGGGAGGCACCCCACCATCCCAGAACTCATCAACCTTAAATCTCTACAAGGGTCCTTTCATACCATACAATCACCATTCAATTCCCACATCTCCAAACAATGTATTGCAAATTGGCCTGTAACTCCAAAACTGTCAATTTACTAAACGCAGACCACCCTTAACGTTTTGATCCTCATGAAGGGAGGTACTCTAAATACTCAACTCCATGACCTACTGGATTTATTGGGAGTCCATGCTACTTAAATCAGATCAAATTCAGGGTTTCCTAATTTTCCCCATAATATTAATATTTTTAAACAATTTCACAAGGGGCAATTTTCTCAAGTTTGAACTACAAGTGCACTTTTCTGACTCCCAGTGCCTACCCCAATTTTTACATAAATCATGAGTACCTAGATATCAGTAGGTATAAACTTGTAGGAAAAACCAGCAAGATTTACTATTTTTAAAAATTCCAAAACTCATTTATTTCCAATAAATTCCAAAGGAGGTACACTCATATGGACTCCCAACCTTATGCAAATTCATACAGTGGTGAATCATACTAAAGTATTCAGGTCTACCAAGTTTGACCACATAAAACAGAGGTTACATTTGTAATTTCCTCAATGGATATATTTGTAAATAATTCCAAAATGAACTAGAGATACCAAAAATATTGATCCATAAATTATGAGAAAATTACAGTGGGTACATATTGGTATGAAAAGACATCCTGCAAAGTTTCATGCAATTACAGTAATTTAACACCCTAAAATTGATCCTCCCAAAAATTGTCTACAATGTGAAATATTACACTTTGAACCCCAAAAAGTCTTCTCATGGTCTAACAGATTCTTCCAGAGATGAATAGCATTAAAACCAAGTTTGTGACAGAAAATGGTAAACCATTAAGTAATATTTCTCCCTAAAACCCAAAACCCTAATTATTTACAAATCTACCCAAGGATTTATTACCTAGGTTTGACAACTCCAAACCTCTTCAAATTCACAAGGGAGGCTCCTCTGGTCACTAGGACCTACCATACAAAATCTTAGGTCAAACCAATAATGTTTGACCCCACTCCCTTCATTGACCTCTAATTGCACCCCATTAGGGTTTAGCCTAGGGTTGGGGTCTAAACCCATCCAAATCCTCCCAAACCTCTTGTGAGGGTATCATATCACTTATAAAACTCAGAGGAGTTCAATTCACCCCTCTCCAAGGACAAACTCCCCTATGCCCTTCACAACCCCAAATTCCTCCTCATAGGGATCAACCCTATGACCTTGAGCAAAACAACTCCAATGCTCACTATACTCCTCATGGGGTCTCAACATCATCCCACTGACCTTCCTAGGAAGTCTCAAGTCTCAAAGGACCTAATTGGCCAATGATTCTCTACTTGGCTATTTGCACCCCAAAGTGCTCCTACTCCATGTCCTAGGGCAAACCAACTCCCCATGGCCCCAAAACTCCCTTGGAGGTGACTTGGGTGACACTAGGGCAGTGGACAAGGATCCACTCCTTTTGGAGGTGGTTTATCATGAAAAACCCCAAATGTCCTCTTAACACAATTTTCCCCTTAAGGGACAAAACTTTAGCCCAATGATTACCTAATCAAAAGAACTCCAAATGAGTTGATATTTTAACCAGGGGTTTATTATGACCCTAACAACACCCCACCAAAGTTTGGTGGAGATTGGAGGTCATTTGACCCTCCAAATAGTTTAAGCAAGGATTATTAAATTTCTACTAAAACTTTAGGAAAACTAACTCCTAAAAATCTGATACTCAACCCTAATCCAGGTATAGGGCACATGCATGCATGGCCAAAATATCAACTCCATCAGATTTGCCATTTAAGAGTTATCCTAGTTTAAAGGTCTGGTTTGAGTTTTGACCAGCCTCACTAGAATGAGTGCTGTGGGTCCCCTACTTAACCAAAAAGCCTGATTTCACTCCCATTAGAAAGTAGACATCAAGGCCTACAAATGTTATCTCTGGGCATTTTTCGAATTATGGCCCCTAAGGGCCTTAAAATCGGGTCACAAAATCTGTCACAAAGTGTGACATAATTAAAATAACATGACATAAATCATTCATGGCTGCGTATAGCAAAAAGGCGGCCAAATCGGACGGCTCACAGCCATCGTCCCCGATCAGCCAACGGCCTGCGATGGCCCGTCCTGGGCGACTTTGCGGGGCGATTTCCCGGCCACCCTCGCATCCCCTCGGCCGGCAAGTGCCACCACCACCTCCGTTGAGGTGGTGGCCGGCGATAGGAGGTCGTTTGCCGGCCGGTGGTGGCCGGAGTAGGGGTTTCGGGGAGGAGGAAAATGCTCGAAAACGAGCACCTTTGGGTGCACGATTCGAGCCCGTTTGAGCTCGAATCAAGCCCCAGTTAGATTACGATCTAACCACTGAGAGAGGAGAAGAGAATTGGACCTGCATTGGGGGGTTTAGGTGCTCCGGCCGTCGACCACCATTGCACCTCTTTGGAGAAATCAGCACCACCTGATTCCTTGCACAGAGGGCTCATCTCTCTCGGGGAAATGAGGGGTTTCACTCCTCTGAAGGTTGTGAAGATGAAGGGGGGTTCAATTGAGGGGGAGGGAGACTTAAACCAAGAGAGCCATTAATGGCCTCTTTGAATTCCTTCATGGCCGGCCCCCATTCATTCCCCATGCCTTAACACCCTTAGTAACTGATGGAAACTCCTCCTAAACGGCTGAGGAGTTGAATGGAGGCATCAATTGGGGAGATCAAGAGGTAAAACCTCTTAATGGCCATGAATGGCCTCTTCTCTCTCTTCAAAAATGGTGAAACCCCCATTTTCTCTCTCCTAATTACCATGGTCGGTTTCTATACTCTCTCCTGAGTTTAATGAGGGTCCACATGGGCTGGTTGACCATCCAATTGAGTTAGCCCAAAGAGATTGGGTTAGGTTTGAGCATTTTGACCTAAATTTGGGCAAGTTTGACTTTTGTCAGATTGAGCCCTAGGGTTGACCCAGTCAAGGGGCTTTTTGGTCCACTGGGTCCCCTATGACATGATAACCCTAAGGGTAGGGTCAATTTAACATGGTGATGGTCAATTAGGGCTTTTAATGAAGAATTGCCATTTTTGACCTAAAGGGGCATTTTGGTCAATTTGCACCATTGGGGGTCCCATGATGGGGCTTTTGGGTCCACTAGGTCTCTCATGATATTCTAGACCTAGATGAGTGGTCAATTTGGCATGGTGAGGGTTAATTGACTCTAATTAGGCTACTTTGACCAATTTAGGGTTAGGGTTGACTTTGGTCAATTTGGCCTCTTTGGTTGACCCCAATGGGTCCTTGGTGCCCTAAGGGGACCCCTAAAGGGTTAGGGATACCATGGTGGGGCCAAATGGTCAAGTTGAGGCCCTAAAGTCCAACCCTAAGCTTGGTCACTGGAAATTGCTATTTGCAGTCCAAGGCACTTTCAACCCTAATCTTGCCTAAGTTAAAGGGGTTTCTACACTACCAAGGCCTTGTCATGACCTTGTCAGGACAGATTCACCTGGGGGGTCTAGCTGTCTGGGGGATGTTACAGCTTTGGCTTGGGAGGAGAAGCGCTCGAAGATCTTTCAGGTGTGTGGAGGGACCTCCGTGCTGCGATCAAGGGTCCGTGTCTAGTTTTGAGTCTTCGGTCTGTTTTCCCTCCGAGGAATCAGTAAGTGCTAGCTCCCCCCCAACCTGTTGGGGGCCCGAGCTCCACAAGAGACCAGGTTCTGGTTTCAACATTTTTGGTGCGGTGAGCGTGGAGTGCAGATAGTACAGAAAAGTTCCAAGGAAGAGACATGGCGGGAGACAACGAGAGAGAGGCAGGCTTTGGCGGTTCGCCACCACCCGGCACGCCAGCGACGATAGAGATGTTGGCGGACCTCGGGAGGAACCTGCTCGGGGTCTTTCAGTGCGCTCTCGCCACGGCACTTAAGGGTCTCGCAACTCCTGAGCCCCAGGTGGCTCCTCCTGCCGGAGTTGGCGAGAACGCCCCCGGGCAGAGGGTAGGAAATGAGGCAATGTCCCTGGCGCTAGAGCGAGATCTCGCGGGGCGGGAGCTTTTTACCAGTCCGGCGAGTGCGAGCGGGATACTGGCGAGTGCCACCCAGGCAGGCGGGATCCCGACCAATGGGGTCCCGGTGAGCGGCCAATCTGCGAGCGCGAGGCCGGTAGGAGCTGGTTCGTCTGGGGAGCTCGCTGGGTGAGTGGAGCAGGTCAGGGGGCGAAGGGAGGAAGCCCATTCTGCGAGTTGGTGCTCTCAGCACCACTCTCTGAGGGGTTCAGAGAGTCGTCCATGATGTTGTATATCGGCAAGGACGACTCCATTCAGCACATGCAGTGGTTCGAAGACATGGTCTCCATTAGGCCAATGTCGGACGCTTTCGAGTGACGACTCTTCGCCACCACCCTGAAAGAAAAAGCAAGGGACTGGTTCCACCAGTTGCCATCGGGTTCGATCTACGCTTTCGAGAATCTGCGTCGCGGCTTCCTGTTGCGTTTCTCGATCTCAAAAAAGAGGAAGAAGGACCCTGAAGCGCTCTTCAACATCAAGCAGAGGTCGGGGGAGTCGCTAGCACAATACGTAGATTGGTTGCAGGAGGAGGTCCTCCTCATCCAGGAGGTGTCGGGGTTCACCCTCCAACTTGCCTTCATAGTAGGGCTGCGAGAGGGGTTTTTCAAGATGGACATCAAGAGGAGGGATCCTTTGTCCTTTGAAGAGTTGATGGAGAGAGAGGCAAAGGAGACAGAGGGGGAGGCCGCCAACCCCGAGTTCTCGAAGAGGCTGGCACAGCTGAGCGAGCCAGAGGTCTGGCAGCCGGAGGTGAGGAGAAGAGAAGAGTCAAGGGCCCCGGAGCCGGGGTGGAGGCAGCAAGGAGGGGGTGTGCAGGGCCCAGGAAGGGGTTTCCACCAGGGAGGGGGTAACTTCCAAGGAGGGCAAGGAAGACCCCATCAGCTAGGGTGGAGGCAGGGCCCGAGGCCACCTCCTCCCCCGCCTCAGCAGGCAATGACAGTCCGGTGAGGGAGAGCAGGAAGAGGAAGAGGAGCAGGGCCGGGGGAGCCGGACCCAGGAGGAGGAACAGAGGGGCGGATGCCGAGAGGAGGGGGTGGTATTGCCTTATTGCGACTTCCACTAGGAGGAAGGTCACGCGACGGCCACCTGCCCAGAGTTCTTGGAAGTGTGGGGAGCCAGAGCGCCGGCGCAGCAGGAGCAACGACCGGAAAGGATTGAGGAGGTTTTGCCTCAGGACGAGGAGGAAGATAGGTGTGAGGACCGGGTTGACATGGGGACCCGAGGAGGGATTAGAGTGATCCATGGGGGGTAGGGATCGAGGTGACCCGGAAGGCAAGCCTCCATACCATCTATCGTCAGAGCGTGGCTTCGACATCCCTAGCCCCACCCCCGGCAGAAAAAATCACGTTTACCCAGAACGATATGTCGGGTCATGAAGACCCGTTCTGCGATGCGCTGGTCATCCAGACGGACATCGAGAACTTCATCATCTCTCGGATCCTCGTAGACAACGGGAGTTCAGTCAACGTCATCTTCAAGAAGGCATTCGATGAGATGAAGGTGGAGGCCAGGAGGGTGTTGGCCTCGAATGGCCCGTTGTTTGGGTTTTCGGAGGAGAGGAAGGAGGTTGAAGGGGGAGTGGGATTCTATGTGGTCCTTGGGGGGGGGGGGGGGCAGTCCCGGAACTGCCGCTTTGTTATAGTGGATGCCCCCAACAACTATAGTGTCATCTTCGAACGACCTTTCATCAGTGCGTTCCGCTGCGTCCCCTCCACCCTTCATCAATGCCTCAAGTTCAATGCAGGGGGAGTCCAGGTCCGGGTAAGGGCAAACCCAAAGGTGGCAAGGCAGTGCTATGTAACTGTCGTGAACACCATCTCCTGGATGGCAGAAGCGAAGGATTGGGAACAGGAGATATGGAAGCTGGCAAGGCTTTTAGAGGTAGGAGAAGAGGAGGGAGGAGTAGGAGGAGAAGGTCAGGCCCAGGAAGGAGGGGCAGAGGAGCAGATGGTGATCGGGGAGGAGGAGAAGGAAGAAGGAGGAGCCGAAGCGCTTGCTTGCGGCCAGAGGAAGGAGAATGTCTGGGCAGAGCAGCTGAGGCTGGAGGTCGTGGACGAGGTGGTGGAGCTGGGGGTCATCACCTGGGCAGGGGTGGTCGAGAAGGTGAAGATCAGTGGGGAGCTCAGCCTCGAAGACCAGAGGAAGATCTTGGCTTGCGTCCAAGAGAACGTGGACATCTTCGCCTGGAGCGCCGCAGAGATGCCTGTGATCGATGCGGATGTGGTGTGTCATCACCTCAACCTCGACCCCGGCACTCGCCCCATCCGCTAGAAGAAGAGGTCCATTGCGGACAAGCTGGAGGCACCCATCCGGGAGGAAGTTATCACCAGATCTGCATGCACCCCCCACCCCCGACATCAAGGATGTCTCCTTCATCACAGGGGATGGGTGCAACTGCTACAAAATGATGCCTTTCGGGCTAAAGAACGCGGGGGCGACTTACCAACGGATGATGGACAGGGTCTCCCGAGAGCAAAAGGGAAGGAACCTGGAGGTCTATGTGGATGACCTCATGGTAAAAAGTAGGGACCTCGAGTCCCACCTCCGTGACCTTGATGAAACCTTCGGGACTTTGAGAAAGTTCAAGATGAAGCTCAACCCCCATAAGTTTGTCTTTGGGGCCAGTCGAGGGAATTTCCTAGGTCATCTGCTCACCCCGGCTGGGGTGGAGCCTAACCCGGACAAGGTTAGGGAAATCATGCAGCTGGGGTCTCCGAGGAGTGCAAAGAAGGTCCAGCGTCTCACAGGGAAGTTGGCCGGACTAAGTAGGTTTCTCTCCAGGGCAGGGGAGAAGTGTTCGGCCTTCTTCAAGGTGCTGCGGGGGAACCAAAAGTTCGAGTGGACCCCCGAGTGTGAAAGGGCTTTTCAGGCACTGAAGGAACAGTTGACACAAGCCCCGTTGTTGTAAGGGTCGAGACAAGGAGGGGACGTGTCCCTATACCCGGGGGTAGAACCTGAGGCGGTACGCTCGGTGCGGATCCGGGAAGAAGGAAAAAGGCAACTCCCAATTTACTATGTTAGCCGTGTGTTGAGAAAGGTTGAGCTCAGATACCCCATCTTGGAGAAGCTCGCCTTCTCCTTGGTGGTGTCGGCTAGGAAGCTCTGGCTCTACTTTCAGGCACACTCGGTCAAGGTGGTGACCGATCACCCCCTTCGCAACATCATGGAGGGGGTGGAGCACTCCGGAAGGCTGGACAAGTGGTCACTGGAGTTGAGCGAGTTTGATATCTCGTATGTTCCCAGGTTGTCCATAAAAGCCCAAGCGGTGGCAGAATTTTTGGCAGACTATGTGACCGAGGTAGAAAAGTCCGAGCTGCCCGACTTGGTGGCCTGGAGAATGTTGGTTGACGGGGCCCCAGGGAAGCATTCCTTTGGGGGAGGGGTGGTTTTGGTAAGCCCCCAAGGGACAAGGATCGGGCAGGCGATCAACATCCAGTTCCCCCTCACCAACAATTAGGCCGAGTACGAGGCCGTGATAGCAGGGTTCCGCCTAACCCGAAAGTTAGGAGTGCAAGATATGGAGGTCTCGACGGACTCCATGGTGGTAGCTTGCCAAGTCAGGGGGGAGTTCGAGGTGAATGAGTCGACTCTTCAGCGATACTTGGAAAAGGTCAAGAGACTCATAGGGCAGTTCCACAGCTTCTCGATCCATCATGTGCCAAGGGAGGAGAGTGTCGCGGCAGATCTCCTGGCCAAGTTCGGTCCCAGGGTCGGAGGCACGGTGTCGGACCTCTTCCAACCATCCATCGAGGAGGGGGAACTGATGGAGGTGGACCAGCGGACATCATGGATGGACCCCTTCATCACCTTCCTGGCGTCGAGGAAGTTCCCCGATGGGGGTATGGACAAACGGTGGTTCAGGTATAAGTCGACATACTACTCTCTGCATGCAGGAGGACTATACTGGAAGACGCTCTCGGGGCTCCTAGCCCATTGTGTGTCGGAGGAGGAAGTCCCTAGGGTCCTGAAGGAGATCCACTCGGGGGAGTGTGGCAGCCACTTCCGGAGGCGAACCTTGAAGGGGAGAGTGATGAGACAAGGCTACTTTTGGCCCACCCTCAGCAAGGACGCATCAGAGTTCGCAAGAAAGTGCTCGAAGTGCCAACTGTTCGCCCCTCTCCAGCTCCTGCGGCCAAAAGACTTAGAACCAATACGCCCCCCTGGCCCTTTGCAATATGGGGTTTGGACCTGGTCGGTCCTTTCCCCAAGCAAGTGGTCATAGAAAGTTCTTACTAGTGATGATCGATTATTTCTCCAAGTGGCTGGAGGTGAAGGAGCTGGCCAAGGTAACGTCCCAAGTAGTAAGAAAGTTTATATGGGGTGAGATAATTTGCAGGCATGGGCTCCCATTAGCCATAGTGACAGACAATGGGCCGCAGTTTGCCAGCGACGAGTTCGTCAGCTTCTGCACCCAGCTCGACATAGATCTTCGGTTTGCGTCGGTCCACCACCCGAGGAGCAACGGGCAAGTGGAGGCAGCAAATAAAATAATTGTGAACTTGCTGAAGAAGAAGGTCGAGAACCTCAGGGGCAACTGGGTAGAGCAGTTACCCACGGTCCTCTGGGCTTTGAGGACCACTCCAAACACGGTCACGATGGAGACTCCGTTCAAGCTCTCTCACGAATCCGAGGCCATCCTTCCAATAGAGTTTGAGGTGAAATCCCCTAGGGTGGTCGCTGCGGGTGAAGGGGATGAAGAGTGGCTAGTGGAGAATGAGGTAGAGCAAAGGCTATCCTTAGACCTGGTGGATGAGATTCGGGACTTAGCCATCGTCCGGCAGGAGGAAGTCAAGCGGCGGATGACTCGGTACTTCGACAAACATATCCGAGTAAAGCAGTTCGAGAAAGGAGATCTAGTCATGAAAAAAGTTGACGCGGCCGGGAGAGGGGCCGCGGTAGGAAAGCTCGATCCCAACTGGGAAGGGTCGTACATTGTAGATGAAGTGCTCAAGTCGAGAGGGTACCACATCCAAGATGTGGAAGGGGTACCTCTCGGTCGGGCTCGGAGTGGGGACGACCTAAAGCGTTTCTACCCATAAACTTTTCATATTTATTTATTACAGATTTGACTCATCATGTGTTTGTTTCAATGTTTCTCCTAAGCATGGGTCCTCGAAGTTTCTCACTAGCCGGTGGGTCAGGTCGATCTCGCTGAGAGGCTGGCAAAGAGACGACTTATGCTAGTCCCGGCTCACAAAATCTCTCAATGCGAGGCCTAGGCAGGGCGAGCCCCGAGGCTCGCTCGCAAAAAAATAAAAAGCGATATCGAATGGAAAATATCTAAGTCAAGTGGTTATAGCGAGGCGACTAAACACGGTGGCAACAAAATATTTCGAGGCGATCCCTGGCTCACGGATCGCTCGGAGAGTCTCTAAGCAACACCTAAATATGTGAGTCAGGGGGGACTGCCCGCGTGGGAATCAATGAGTAGCATCCGGTCGCGCAAAGGTTGCGGCGAGCAAGGTTAGGCAACGCCAACCCTGCATGCGAGGGCTCATACCGGGCGAGCCAGAGGTGATAAGCGGTTCACGTTTTGCTCAGGTGCGAATGCGTGCAGAAAGTTTATCTAACCAACATCTAAGTGAGATAAGCTACGTGAATGCCTTATTGGGTATGCGCGGGGTATGGTAGCGAGGCAACATGAAAGGACAATAAAACGATGAACCTTATAACCATTGCAAAGGAAAAACTTGCCAACGCGAGCTCGACTAACCGTATGGGTGCGAGCATGACAAAATGTATTAGCGCGAGCATAGTAAAAAGTGTTAGCGCGAGCATAATAAGAACCATTGGCGCGAGCAAGACAAAATGACAATTTAAAAATAGAAAAATACTTTATTTCATTTCTTGAAAGGTGGTCATTACAGGTAATGGCGAACTCGCTAGTCAAAATAAAAATGTACATGGAAAAACAAAAAAGTCAAGGCCGATCGCCGGACAGCTCCTCCTCGCTCCCGCGATCTTCGGGATCTGGAATCGGTGCGAACAAGTCTGGGACGACGTCCTCGGCGCTAAGCTCCATTGCATCCAGAGAAAGCAAGCTTGCCCCTTGAGGGTATCGAAGACGAGGTTGGCGATGCCCATCGAGCTCTTGCGGGTCGCCTCTTCCTCGTCGCGCGTTCGGTTGCGAGCTCCAGCTCGAGGAAGGGGCGGGGGGAGCACAACCCTGGACAGCTCGCGGATTTGAGCTTTTAGGAGCCCGTTCTCCATCTCCAGATCAACATTCCGCGTGAGGAGCTGGCTCGCTGACTCAGCGTCCTGAAAAATAAAAAGTTAGTCATAAGGTGAAAAGAAAAGGCGAGCGAGGTGGAAAGGTTGTACGAACCTCTTACCATTCTGCCAAGAAGTGAGCGGAGGCCAAGGGATCAACAAGCAAGAAGGATAGGAAGGAAGGCGAGCCAGGTGCTCAAGGGCCGCTCGCAAGGAGGCGGGCGAGCCGGGCTCTCGCCGGTTGCTCGCAGGAAGGCGGGCGGGCCAGGCCTTCGTCGGCCGCTCGCAGGAAGGCGGGCGAGCCAGGCCGCGTAGTTTGCGAGAGGAGCCCCTGTGGGCGGCTCGCCACAGGGGTCCTGTGAGGCCCCCATTTAGACCCCACTTAATTCTGTATCTAAGCTATGTTCATAACATGTGTCCCAGGTTGAAGTGCGGCTAGTGAATACAAAATAAAAACACATAATAATAACTTTACTTTCATACCTTGCATTATTCACTGAATCTTTTCTGTCCTACCGTAATCAGTTCTTTTGGTTTTGCGTATCTCAAGCTATGTCCATTACCTACAAAATTTGACGACGGGCTTAGTCATATAAATATGACTAAGTGAGGATATACCTCTTACATTGCTATATATACAATTAGAAAAACTTACGCATTTCAAAACATATTTTCATACTAACCGTTTTTCTGTCTCAGCAGTGAACTTATGATGCATATAACGATATTAACATGTTAGTAATCATAAAACAGTATGAGCAGTATAGGATCATAACCATATCATGTAACAATGTAACATTAAAGTAGTGTATCCGTGTAAGCAATAAACCCATGTATCAATATATCAGTGTAGCAGTATATCAATATATCAATGTCTCTGTATATCAGTATATCGGTATTTCTATGTAATAGTATTTGTGAAAGAACATAATAACTGTGAAAACATGAAACATGGCGGTAATCGTAAACAGTATAAGCAGCTATGAAACATTAGCGTTCATCTATGGAACATGTAAGCAGTGTATCATGGAAGCAGTATAAGTAAGCATCATAACTGTTTCAATATCATGGAAGCAGTGTGAATACATAACATCATGTCAGTTTTCATGTTCATAAGCATTCATCAATGTATCCGTATAACCCTTTAAATCAGTATTTCCTTGAATGTTTCGTTCCTTAGGATATATGAGGGGCAATTTGAATCTTTTTCCTCTTTCCTTTACCCCGAAGGGTCCTTTACCCCGAAGGGTCATTCATGTGCATGCATATTCAAGTCGCCCGTAATATAACCTCGTGTCGACACGTTTACATAACTTGTGAGTTATTCATTTTATATCCCCTCAGAAATAATTCGTCTGTTTGCCTTTATCAAGGCTATACAATATAGCGACATTAAGTATCAGTGATATCAATTATGCATTTAACATTCATCATAATAAGAGTGTATATGTAAAAAGAACATAAAGCAATAAAGCTTAAATGAAACAGGTAGCTCTCACCATCAGTATCAGTGTTGATAGCATTGTCATGTCTATTTTGAGGTGCCATCCTTCGCGGTATCGCATCTGTATCAGAATTGTATCATTTAGGGTCATTTATATCGGGGTTGCACCTCGCTATAACTACAATATTACCTACTACGATTACATCATTTGGAAGCTATTTAACCGGCCCTCTATTTTGCTTAACCATAAAGGAGCCAAGTTCAAATCAATGATAAAACGCAATTCAACTCACTGTTTTAATATGTCCTCAATTTATAAAGCAAAGCCCATAACAACAATTACTGTAAGAAGTTCCCCTCATGATAAAATAAAATACCAGTTAAAGCAATAGTCGGCCAAAAGGCAAAGTAAGACCCAAAAGAACAAACAGCCGACTAACATAATAACAATATAGCTTTTCTCAAAAACAGTCGGTCAAGCTTAGGCAAGCCGAATCAGTAACAAATATCCATAACAAAACTCATAACAGCTAACTGGGTATCAAATCCAAATAACAGTAATCCCCCACAACACAAATGATTTAGCCAGGCATAAACCGATCAAGCCACAACTGGATAATCACCTAAAGGATAGCATCCCACATTCCAAAGGCTCCCCCAAATGGTCCATCTTCTCACTCAAGCAACAATATTCAAAAGAACCTGGAAACAACTAGCAGCCGACCAATAGGAGCATGAACCAAGAAACCCCCAACTTAAGCATGTACAGGGAAGCCCAAAACCCTAATCAAAGCATGTGCATGAAAAAGAGCAGTAGCTGGCCCATTCAAGAACAAAGAACTCTAATTCCCCTCCAAACAGCCGCTACTCTACAAGATGTAGATCTAAGCATAAAGAAAGAGGGAGAAAAGCTTGAGCTGAAGAACTATCGGCCAACCAAAACAGCCAACAAAAACCCCTCAATAGCATTCCCAAACTAATTCATAACTTCATCTCTTCCCTCCCCAAAATCCAACATCCATACGCAGAAACTAAGAGGGGAGGAAAACAGAAGGCTTACAGTGAGCTATTGGAAGACGAGATACGTCGGTCGAGTCCTCAACTCCTACTAGCCCAACAGCAGCACCACCAAGAGTCAACCACCAGTCCTTCCCGAGCTCTTCCAGCCCAGTCTACGAGAGGGAGGAAGACGATCGAGCATATCGGAGAGGAATCGGGCAAGCCCTAGCGTTCCCGTGCCCGCCAAGAGCTCCAGACGGGGAAAAAGGATCGGTATCGGGAGAGAAAAAATTGCGGATAATTATATCCGAGCCAACAGCCCACCGCCTTTCTTAAATGCCTATTCTCACACCAACTTCATCAAGCTCCTCTATCAGCACACCAAGGTGCAGCACATTAACCGTTACTTCTTAATATAACATTAGTAATTAATATATGTAACTCCAAGCCAACCAGTCCAGCATAACTATCCCAAAACTTTACCAATACCACATATATATATATATTTATATAGTTTGCCAACATAAAAGCTCATATTCCGCTAAAAATTCTCAAATGCCGCAAAGCGTCAAAGAAACTTACTCAACTTTCGAAGGGACTCCGAGTTAACACTGATTTATATTTTCATCATAGGGGACGAACTTTTTATTTTAAATTTATTATCAATTTGGGTCATTTCACGTTTTGGGCCGTTACAGGTCCAGGGGTGATTTTACATGAAAACCCTTGGTGGTCTGCAGTTAGCCTCTCCAAACAGCGGAGTTTGGTTGTTGGCAGACCATTTTGGGCTGCGCATAGCAAAAGTGTAAGACGGAATCCCGCTATTAGCAAACCGTAAGTAAAAAACTATAAATAGACCTTGAATGACACATTTAGAGAGGATTCCAATCTCAGTACTCTGAGCTTCCTCCTCCCTAGGTTATCTTGGCTTAGCTCTCAGGCTCTCCAAGGTGCACAGTCTCAGCTTTGGCTTGGGAGGGGAAACACTCAAAGATCTTCTGGGTGTGTGGAGAGACCTCCTCGCTGCGACCAAGGATCTCTGACTAGGTTTGATTCTTCGGTCTGTTTTCCCTCCGAGGAACCAGTAAGTGCTAGCTGCCCCCCAACCTGTTGGGGGCCCAAGCTCCACAAGAGACCAAGTTCTTGTTTCAACATCTTTCATGCGATCTTTGTTCTTGGGTTCCAGCGCATTGATGTCCAGAGTGGCGCAATGATGGTTATCTAGTGGATCAATTATTCTTCTGTATGTTCGGATAACAGGAGAACGACTGGAGTTCTTTTTTCTTTCTTTACTAATCTGTGGATAACAAAAATATCTGCGAATAACAAATTTGACTTCCTTTAAAGCTCCCAACAGAAAATCTGTGAGTAGACAAACATGATTTGCCAATAACAACTGTCATTATCTAATACCAATGTTGAAACCGATTTCTCGGTCTCTTGTGGAGCTCGGGGCCCTCAACGAGTTGAGGGGTAGCTAGCCCTTACTGGTCCCTCGGAAGAGGTGGACAGATAACTCAGACAAAGAACAAAGACCCTGGTCTTAGCGAGGAGGTCCCTCCACTAACCCGGAAGATCGTTGAGCGCTTCCCCTCCCAAGCCAAAGCTAAGACTCGGGCACCTTGGAGAGCTAGAGAGCCCAAACCAAAGCGACCTAAGGAGAGAAGAAGGCTCAAAGATTCTGAACCGGTCCTCTTCCAAGGTGCCCTTCAAGGTCTATTTATAGATTTTGGTTTTGTGGTCTGTCAATAGCCAAATCCCGCTGTCCGTTTTTACTATCCGCACATCGGATTGGTCTGCTAACAGCCAAACTCCGCTGTTTGGAGAGGCTAACCGCAGATCACCGAGGGCCTCCTGGTAAAAATCCCTTCCAGGACTTTTACTGGGCGAGCCAGTCCGCTTCGAGACCTCCCTTGCGAGTGGAGCTCGCGAGCCTCTGGGTTGGCGAGCCCCAGAATTGCTATTGGCACGTTACCTGGCTTGCTCGCCTCTATGACCTCCCGCTCTTCCTGGGCTCGCGAGTGGAGCTCGCGAGCCTCTGGGTTGGCGAGCCCCAGAATTGCTATTGGCACATTACCTGGCTCGCTCGCCTGCACTACCTTGGCTGAGCCCAGGCTTGTTATTGACACATCGCCTGGCTTGCTTGTCTCTATGGCCTCCCGCTCTTCCTGGGCTCGCGGGTGGAGCTCGCGAGCCTCTGGGTTGGCGAGCCCCAGAATTGCTATTGGTACACCACCCGGCTCGCTTGCCTCTATGGCCTCCCGCTCTTCCTGGGCTCGCCCCACCTGGGTTCGCCCATCTTGGCTCGCCTTCTTGGGTGTGAGCCGTCTGACTCTCCCTGGCGAACATCAGGGTTGTACACAATCCCCGCTCTTTGCGAGGTTGTCTTAAGCTCGCGAAGAAACATCCAACCCCTGGTGTTCGCCGATTCGGCTGACGTGGCGGGAATATTTTGGTGGGTCCCATGCCCAAAAACTATAAATACCGTCCATCGTGGCTAGTGATCAAGCCTTTCCTTCTCCCTCTTCCTCGCTGAAAACACTTCCTTCAGAATGTCTTCCAAGCCGAGCGCGCGGGATCGACTGAAGGCTTCCAGGGAGATGGCGAAGGCCCAGGCCGCCGAACGCAATGCCGGGATGTTCAACCCTTCCACATCCCCTTCCCCCCAGACTAAGAAAGCCAAGACGGTTTGGAGGTCGCAAGGGGAGGATGTGTCGTCACCTCCTGCCTCGCCCCCGCCGCCGAATACCGGGCTCGCGCAACAGGTATTCTTCGTCTGAATTCTTTATATCGACTCCCTACTTATTCCTTTTCCTCTCGCAGAATCCTCTACCTGAGGAACGCATGGCGGGCCTTACGCTGACCTCTTCTCGTGCCCCGTCCCCAGCGAGGCTGGGATCGCTAATTGCTGGGGTTGGGACCTCAACCCAACAGGAGCCTCTCTCGCAACCCCGTAAGTCATAAGTGCCTTCCTTTATCCCCGCTCAAGTCTCTGTGCGATATCCATACGCTTATGGCCTATGCAGATACCCCACCGCCGAGCCCTGAGAAGAGGGGCTCCACACCGGCGCGCTCGCCGATTCCGCCTAAGGCTAACGTGGAGACCCCGGGCTTCAATATTGTGGGCAGGCGGAGCCCAGGCGGCTCGCTTCTCGACGGCGGCCAGGTCGCGGAGAGGGTGGTGTATCCCCTGGTCTGGGGAAACCCCACGTCCGAGGGTTCCGCGAAAACTTCCAGGGTCGACCGGAGTCCTCTCGCAAACAACGTCACGAGTCCCCCTTCTCCCAAGGTTAGTACACCTGTGCGGGCTCACTTTCTCGCTCGTCCCCTGATCCTACTAACTCTTCTTTCACAGAAATTTCAGAAGCCACGCCTGAGTCAGAGCACGGGAGGGTGGAGATGTCACCGCCGCCCTCGCCGAGCCAGATCGAAGACTTCTTGGGCGACCCGGGCGACCCCGCACGGATGAAGAGACGGGTGTCGGAGGTGCGTCAGAAGCATGGTATGATGCTGCGCGAGCTGGAGGAGCGGTATGACGCGGACCGAGCTTCCTTCAACGAGAGATTCGCCGCGATGGAGGACGCGAATGCGCGCTTGCTCGCCGAGGCAGGGTCGGTGACTCGCGCAGACGTTACCTCGCCCGGTGTGCACATCGCGCGGGGTGAGGACCAAGCACACTTGATCCTACGCGAGCTCAAAGTGCTTTGCGAATACCACTATCCGAGAGTGCCGCCGCGCGCGGGGAAGTGAGGCCGGGGTCGCTCGAAATGGCTTCCTTTCCCCTGAGCCTGCCGTGGGTTTATTTCTGCTGTCCCCTTGTTTTCATTTCTCTCATGATACCTGTTGAACGATACCTGTGGTGTGGTAATATTTGCGAGCCCATCGTGACTCGCCTTTTATCATTTCTTATCTTGCCCTTTATTTATCTGTGGTGCGCCTGTGGCTCATTCTGCCTGCTCGCCGTATTTGATATGATTGCCCTCGTGGAGCGCTCGCGAACCTCTGGGCGACGTTGCGCCCAAGCCCCCTTCACTCACGGGTCAGCCTCAGGCGGGGCTCAGTTACCGCGCAGTGGAGAGCCCGGGCTCGCAAGGCTGTAGTCTTGTCGAGTAGAAATCTGCTTTATTTTCACTATCCGCACTCCCGACGCTTCGATTCCCGTGCCCATCCTATTTTCCTATAAATAGTTCGGATTCACTTTTCCATCCGCCGCATTTATTTCCCAAATCCTCTCGCCTCTACGCTCATTTCAGTTCTCGCAAGCTTGCACTCGCGTTCTCTATTTGCAGGCCGCTTCTTCCTGGATCGCTGCGAACAAATCCTTCAATGGGAGCAGATGGCGAGAGCGAGGGGCGGTCAAGATGCGCCTCAGCATTCCAAGCTCACGAATTCTACTGTGCGAACCTCACGGCGGAGGAATACAAATATGCCGTGGATCGCTATCTCCCGGAGGGCTATTCGGCTCGTTGTCCAAGCGAAAGAGCTACGCTGAACGAGACCGAGGCCGGCGAGCTCGCGATCCCCATTGCTCACTTCGCGAATGGGTTGCGACTCCCCTTATGGCCTGAAATTCGTCAGGTACTTCGCTTAGCCCTCTCGCCGCTCCCTGTTCGCTATCGCAACTTTTTCATCCTCTGTTCCTTGCAGGTGCTACGGTACTATGGGGTGCTGTCGAGCCAGCTGACCCCGAATGCGATCGAGGACGTTGTTGCGTTCGCTAGTTATCTGCGGGAGGAGAGGATCGAGTTCAGCCTCCTCGTCTTCCGCAAAGTGTTCTCTTTTCGCGCCTTCCAGGACGGGTCCACTTATTTCACGAGTCAGCACGTCACCGTCTGCGAGACGGTGAACAAGAGTCACTACTGGACTCAGAAGTTCATCTTGGTGAAGGGAGCTTTCGGTAACCTCCACTTCACTCCTCTTCAGCGGGATGACGCCACCTACCGCCCTCCGAGCTCGCTGAGCGGCGCCGACGCCAAACTCCTCCACTACCTTTCCGGGAAAAACTTCGAAGTCGCCCATCTGAGGCGCAACGTCGACTCGCTACTCGCGGTTCCTCAAGGGAAAGTATGGCTCGCTTTCGCCCTACCCCCCTTTTCTTTTCTTCGCTGTGTAACGCTCTTACTCTACAGGCTAGCGTGAGGTCCCCGTTAATCCTCCGCACGCCCAAGGCGCCACACTTACGGCAGACACGCTCGCGACCGCGATGGCAGAGGCTTGCCGCGATCTTCCTACCACTGGGTCCGGCAAGAAGCGACCTCCGTCTGCGAGTCAGCCCGGTTCGCAATCCTCTTCCAAGAAATCAAAGGGGAAAACCCTCGTTGTTAAAGACAAGAGCGCGGTCATTGATCTGAGCGAGACCGACGGCTCGCCCCCTTCCCCTGCGAAACAGTCGGACCCCTTGGCGAGCCAGGGCGCTGGGAGCTCTTCCGCAACCCCCCAACCCAAGGGTCACAAGAACTTCGGCCTAGGTGAGAAGGTTTCTGATTCCCTCGGCGACCCCATGCTCGCTTGGGATCCTGATGCCAACAGGATTTCCTGCTCCACCCTTCACCCCTCTTGGGTGGAGCTTGGTAAGGCCGGGGAGGGGCGTTCTCTATCGCCTTCGGCTTATACGGCCGCGAGGCCGCCGCCGCCGCCTATAAAGAGATGGGGCCAAGGCAACTGGTCTATGAAGAAATGAGAGCCCAGTTTCGCTCGACGGAGCTCGCACACATGGCGGGGTGCCGTTACCTGCAGGCGAACAGGGATATCCGCGCATACAGGGAGGAGCTTAAGAAAGCTCGCGATGAGATCAAAGGTCTTAAGGAGAGAGGCGGCGTCGGAAAGCCTTCTCGCCGGGATGCAGGGCAAGATGGTAAGCGGCCCTGGGCCTCCTCTCTTTGCTGTTCGCGCCCCCCGATCTTTGTCTAACTTATTTGGTATTAACTCAGGATGCCGACGTAGCAACCAAACTTCTCACTCGCAACGGCGAGCTAGAGTTGGAGAATACCATGCTGAAGGCTCGGGTGGACGAGCTGGTTCGCAGCGTGCTACCCCCCCCCCCCCCCCCTCTCCTAGGCGAGCCGGGTCTCAACAGAGGGTTTCCGAGAGCGAAGAACATAGGCGACGAGATGCACAGGAGGTCGCTAACCTCGTCTTCACGACTCCAAGAACGCGAGTCTCCTAGCCGAAGACGCGATGGAGTTTACAACCGAAGACGTCTGCCCGGATCTCTTTGACTTGGCGCCATGGTTGGGGGCTCGCAAGAATGGCGAGGGCCCCCCAGAATGAGCCCCCTTAGCCTCCCTTCTCTTTCTCTTTCCTTCAAATGTATATTATTCTTTTTGAGCTGGCGAGATCGCCGCCGAACATAGAAGAATCTTGGGGAATGATAGTTATGATTTTTTGTTAGTATTTATGAGCATGCTCGCGTTTATTTTTCTCTCGCATTTGATCTTTTTCTTTTGAACTCCTATCTCATGACTAGTAGTTACGCGGCAGTGCTTCCGGGGGGCTAGCGAATGCGCGCGCGTCTGGGCTCGCCTCGCCAAGATTCTCCTTTTATGGATTTCGCGAACCCGAACTGTCGCCGCCCGCGGATGCTGCCCGGCGAACCCGACCTTGGCGAACTCAGACATTTGGAATCTTGCGAACTAAACCTCCCTGGTTTTAGCACCTCAACCCGCTACCTTAGGCCTTACCAGCCTCAACCCTTTCAATTTTGTGAACCAAACCCCCTCTGGCTTAAAGACACCTCAACCTGTTACCTTCAACCCGTGCCTCCTTTTTTCAGCCTCTCCAGAGATCAACCTGAACCCCCCCATCTAGGTGAGAGCCCGGGAGTAGAATTGATCTGGGGCATTCCAGCACCAACACATCCAACCTTGCCAGCCTCTCTAGAGATCAACCTGAACCCCCCGTCTAGGTAGTCTTGAACAAAAAAACCGGGCCTGCCGGGCCGGCCCGAGCCCCGCCCGGTTAAGGCCCGGTCAAGCCCGACCCGGTTCAGGCCCGAACCGGGCCGAGCTCTTACCCGGGGCCCTAAAAGGTCCCCGGTTTGGCCGCACTACCCGGCCCGGTACCCGACCCGGTCCGGGCCGGGTAGAGCCCGATAATCGGGCTAGCCCGAGACCAGGCCGGGCAAAGCCCGATCCGGTCTCCGGGCTAGCCCGATTGAGCCTAATGGCTCTTATTAGAGCCGTTAGGCTCATCTCATGGCAGCATGGCTGCCATGTGGCAGCCATGCTGCCATGAAGGCAGCCAACGGCTCTATTAGAGCCGTTGGCTGCCATATTATATATATTAATATATAATAATATATATTATTATTATTTTTTAATTAAAAAAAAAACTAAAAAATCCTATAAATACCCCCCTCCCCTCTCTCTTTTCTCACACCTCATCCCCCTCTCTCTCTCTCTCTCTCTCTCTCTCTTAGCTCTCGTCGTCCTCCTCAGCTCCAGCGTCGTCTTCCCAAAGTACGGCTTCGGTGGTGGAGCACAATCGTAGAGCGGGTATTTGGGAGCATTTCGACATGGTCCAAGTCGGCACCGAAAGAAAAGCGCGCTGCAAGATGTGCTCGAAGTTGCTATCCATCAGCGGCAACTCGACGCTCGTTAGACACCAAAAATCTTGCGAGTCGAAACAATCTCCTCCCGAGTCAAGTCAAGCTCAAATTTCTGGAGCATGACAGATTTGGACGTACGATCAAATGCGACAGCGAGAGATGCAGGCGAAGTTCGTCATCAAACGTGAGCTGTCATTCAGCGTCTTCGACAATGACGACGGCACAGAGTACATACATGGGGGGATTCAGCCCAAATACCAAAAGGTTAGTATAATTACTTTAAGGCGCGACACGATTAGGTTATATTTAGAAGCAAAACAAGAATTAATTACGTATTTTGAAAATTTCGAAGGACGTGTGAGTCTAACGAGCGACGTTTGGACGAGTAATTTAAATTTAGGATTAGCTTATCTTTGCATCACTTGTCATTGGATTGATCCCATTTCGTGGGAGCTAAATAAACGCGTAATATGTTTTACGGATTTTGAATTCCCGCACACGGCTATAGCTTTATATAAGGTTATTATGAAATGTGCGCGGGAATTTAAAATTAACGATAAAATACTTAGTTTTTCTCTTGATAACGCCTCCAATAATGGCGCCGCAATTGAATTGTTAAAACGAGATTTAAAACCATTTCTCAACGGCGCGTTTTTTCATACTAGATGTGTTTGTCACGTCCTAAATTTAGTGGTACAGGATAGTTTAAAGGCAATGTCAACATATATTAATAAAATTCGCGACATGTTAAAAACAATTTATTGTACTAAACAACGAGCTCAAGATTTTAGAAAATTTTGTAAAGCACAAAATCAAAAATATTTGAAACCTCAATTCGAAATGCCTATTAGATGGAACTCAACTTATAAAATGTTAAAAAGAGCTCTTCAACAAAAAACACTTCTAATGGAATATTATAGTTTGCTTAATATTAAACACGGTTTAGGTGAAACAGATTGGACCATAATAGAATATTATGTAGATTTACTAAAGTGTTTTTATAGGGCCACCGTTTCTTTATCTGGAGTATATTATCCAACGAGCGCATTAGTAATTGAACATTTCGTACATATCACAGAAAAATTTAGTTATTATAGGAAACACCAAGGTTGGGCTCCTTTAATTAAAGTAATGGAAGAAATTTTTTTAAAATATTATAGAGAAATACCGCCTATGTTTTCGTGCGCCGCCGCTTTAAATCCGCTACTTAACGTAGAAGGCGTAGAAAATTTGATCGACGAAATCAATACTAATCTAACCTTAAATATAAATTATGATGATGCGGATGACCCCGTTAGTGCTTCAAGTTTTACTAATTTTTGTACGCAAAGTTATAATTATTACAATAACTTATACGGGTCACGACCCCGCGAAGAAATAACGCAACCCAAAACGAAGGATAGTCTTAAAAATAAAATTTTAGATTTAGCTTCTAGGAAAAAAGCGCGCACATCTAGTAGTTTAGATGAATTAGGATTATACACAAAAACTCAATTTAGCGATTTTATGAGTTCGGAAGAGATCGAAAACTTCGATATCTTAAATTGGTGGAAAGGTAAAGCTAAGACCTATCCTGTTTTGGCTTATATGGCCCGTTATTTATTAACTGTCCAAGCTAGTACAGTAGCTTCGGAGTCCGTTTTTTCTCTTAGTGGCAAGGTTTTGAACGAGCAGAGGAGCCGGCTTAACGAAGATTCGCTGGAGGTTTGCATATGCTACAAGGACTACTTGGACAGTGTAAAGAGGAAGCAACACATAACAACATTGGAGGATAGCTCGGAGGAGATAGTAGACGAAATGGACGCGTTGAATCTACAAGATGATTAAATCGAGCAATTGTATTTTCAATTTTGTATTTTGTACGACTTAAATTTTGTATTTTCAATTTTGTATTTTCAATTTTGTACGAAATGGACGCGTTTGTAACTTTGTATTTTCAATTTTGTATTTTGTTCTAAATTTTCAATATTAATAAAATTTTTTATTCCAAATTTTTCATTTGGTGCAATATTTAATAATTTATAAAAACAAAAAATTAAAATTAAAAAAATAATAAAACCGGGCCGGCCCGGATCGGGCCCGAGACCGGCCCGGTCCTGCCCGGCCCGGCCTGAAGAGCCGGAGCAGGCAGCACTTATGTGTTGCCTGCCCGGCCCGGGCTGGCCCGATTCCAGGGGAGGACCGGGCCGGCCCGGCCCGATACAGGAAAAAGCCCGATCGGGCCCGGTCCAGGCCGGCCGGATCGGGCTTTATGTTCAGGGCTACGTCTAGGTGAGAGCCCGGGAGCGGAATCGATCTGGGGCATTCCAGCACCAACATATCCAACCTTGCCAGCCTCTCCAGAGATCAACCTGAACCCCCCGTCTAGCTGAGAGCCTGGGAGCGGAATCGTTCTGGGGCATTCCAGCACCAACATATCCAACCTTGCCAGCCTCTCCAGAGATCAACCTGAACCCCCCGTCTAGGTGAGAGCCCGGGAGCGGAATCGATCTGGGGCATTCCAGCACCAACATATCCAACCTTGCCAGCCTCTCCAGAGATCAACCTGAACCCCCCGTCCAGGTGAGAGCCCGGGGGCGGAATCGATCTGGGGCATTCCAGCACCAACACATCCAACCTTCGTCACCACTGCATGACAGTAGTTATAAGCATCACAAAAAGGAGTAAGACATTTAGTAAACAACAGAATAAAGCTTTCATGGGTAAAATCGTTTCAAATCATCCCCACTCCGGGCTCGGTCGTGTGGCACCCCCTCCACATCCTGGAGAAGATACCCCCCTGACTTGAGCACCTTGCTTACAATATATGGACCCTCCCAATTGGGGTTGAGCTTACCTACCGCGGCCCCTCTGCCGGCCGCATCGACCTTCTTCAGGACTAGGTCTCCTTTCTGAAAGTGCTTTATCCGGATATGTTTGTCGAAATATCGAGCCATCCGCCGCTTGACCTCTTCCTGCCTGATGGTGGCCAAGTCCCGGAGTTCTTCCACTAGGTCCAAAGACAGCCTCTGCTCTGCATTGTTATCTTCTAGCCACTCTTCATCCCCCTCGCTCGCAGCGATCACCCTGGGGGTCTTTACCTCAAACTCTATGGGGAGAACGGCCTCGGACCCGTGGGAGAGCTTGAACGGAGTCTCCCCGGTGGCGGTATTCGGAGTAGTCCTCATGGCCCAGAGGACGGAGGGTAGCTGTTCCACCCAGTTCCCCCGGAGGTTTTCCACTTTCTTTTTTAATAGGTTAACGATTATTTTGTTTGCCGCCTCCACCTGCCCATTGCTCCTCGGGTGGTGGACCGATGCGAACCTGAGGTCAATGCCGAGTTGAGTGCAGAAGCCAACAAACTCTTCACTGGCAAACTGCGGCCCATTGTCTGTCACTATAGCTAGAGGGAGCCCGTGCCTGCAAATTATCTCCCCCCACACAAAATTCCTTACGACCTGAGAGGTTACCTTAGTGAGTGCTTTCACTTCTACCCACTTGGAGAAGTAGTCGATCATGACCAGCAGGAACTTCCTCTGGCCGCTGGCTTGGGGGAAGGGACCGACTAGGTCCAACCCCCATATGGCGAAGGGCCAGGGAGCCGTGATGGTCCAGAGCCTTTGAGCTGGGAGGAGTTGGAGTGGAGCATAGAGCTGGCACTTCGGACACTTCCTCGCGAACTCTACCGCATCCTTGCTGAGAGTGGGCCAGAAGTAGCCTTGCCTCAACACCCTCCCTTCCAGGGTCCGACTCCCGGAGTGACTGCCGCACTCCCCGGAGTGGATTTCTTCTAGGACTCTCGGAACCTCCTCCTCGGAAACACAACGGGCCAGGAGTCCCGAGAGGGTCTTCCTATATAGCCCTCCTGCATGTAAGGAGTAATAGGCAGACTTATACCTGAAGCGCCTCTTGTCCACGTCCTCTCCAGGGAACTTCCCGGAGGATAGGAAGGTGATGAATGGGTCCATCCACGAGGCTCGTTGATCCACCTCCATCAATTCTCCTTCCTCGATGGAGGGCCGGAAGAGTTCCGAAGTCGTCCCTCCCGCTCGGGGACTGAACTTGGCTAAGAGGTCCGCCTGGATGCTCTCCTCCCTCGTCACGTGCTTGATGGAGAAGGTGCGGAACTGCCCGATGACCCCCTTAACCTTCTCCAGATATAGCAGGAGGGTCTGGTCCTTCGCTTCAAACTCTCCCTTGATTTGGCATGCTACCACCATGGAGTCCGTTGAGACCTCCACGTCCTGCACCCCTAGTTCCCGGGCCAGCCGAAGGCCTGTTATCACTGCCTCGTACTCGGCCTGGTTGTTGGTAATTGGGAAATGGATGTTTAAGGCTTGCTCAATCCGGGTACCCTGGGGACTCACCAGGACCATCCCCCCTCCATAGGAGTACCTTCCTGATGCTCCGTCCACTAACATCTTCCATGCCTCTGGGGAGGCGGCTCGTGCTCCCCCACCTCGGCCGCATAGTCGGCCATGAAGTCTGCCACCGCCTGAGCCCTGATGTACATCCTGGGCACGAACGTGATATTGAATTCACTTAACTCCACGGACCACTTTGCCAACCTTCCCGAGTGCTCCACCCCTTCCATGATTTTTCGGAGCGGGTGGTCCGTCACTACCTTGATTGAATGGGCTTGGAAGTAAGGTCGGAGCCTCCGGGCCGACACCACCAATGCGAAGGCTAACTTTTCCAGGATCGGGTACCGGAGCTCTGCCTTCTTCAGCACTCGGCTGACGTAGTAGATAGGGAACTGTTTCTTCCCCTCCTCCCGGATCAACACGGGACTTACTGTTTTGGACCCTACCCCCAGGTACAGGGATATGTCTTCCCCTGGCCTCGGCCCCTGGAGTAGAGGGGTTCGGGTGAGCTGTTCCTTAAGAGCCTGGAAGGCCTTTTCGCACTCCCGGGTCCATTCAAACTTCTTGTTGCCCCGTAGCACCTTGAAGAAAGGCGCACACCTTTCCCCTACCTTGGAGAGGAACCTGCTGAGCCCAGCCAACTTCCCTGTAAGGCTCTGAACCTCCTTCGGATTCCTCGGCGACCCCAACTCCATTACTGCCTTAACCTTGTCCGGGTTAGGCTCCACTCCTGCGGGGGTGAGTAAGTGGCCTAGGAACTTTCCTCGGCTTGCCCCGAAGACATATTTCAAGGGATTGAGTTTCATCTTGTAGCGCCGCAGGGTCCCGAACGTCTCCTCAAGGTCTCGGAGGTGAGACCCAAGGTCTCGGCTTTTTACCATGAGGTCGTCAACATAAACCTCCAAGTTTCTTCCCTTCTGCTCGCGGAAGACTCTGTCCATCATCCTTTGGTATGTGGCA
Source organism: Dactylorhiza incarnata (assembly GCA_033032865.1). Taxonomy (NCBI): domain Eukaryota; kingdom Viridiplantae; phylum Streptophyta; class Magnoliopsida; order Asparagales; family Orchidaceae; genus Dactylorhiza; species Dactylorhiza incarnata. The sequence continues at coordinate 1,357,287 of JAWHQI010000444.1, read as the reverse complement.
CCTGCATTCTTGAGCCCGAACGACATCATCATATAACAGTAGCATCCATCCCCCGTGATGAAGGAGACATCTTTGATGTCCGGGGGCTGCATGCGGATTTGATGGTAACCTGAAAAAGCATCTAAGAAAGACATCACAGGAAAACCGACGGCTGAGTCAACCAGCGCGTCGATCCTAGGCAGGGGGTAACAATCCTTAGGGCATGATTTATTAAGTAAAGAAAAGTCGATACACATCCTTCATTTACCTCCTCCCTTCTTTACCATAACGACGTTGGAGACCCAGCCTGGATACTGGATCTCCGATACAAAGCCTGCCTGTAGGAGCTTGCTCACCTCCTCGCGATGGGACCCTCCAGCTTGTCGGCCGGTGGCCCTTTTCTTCTGGCGGATGGGGCGGGTGCCGGGGTCGAGGTTGAGGCGATGGCAAGCCACATCCGCGTCGATCCCGGGCATTTCCGCGGCGCTCCAAGCGAAGACGTCTATGTTCTTCTGCACACATGCCAGGATCTTCGCTTGATCTTCCAGGTTGAGTCCTCCGCTGACCCGGACCTTCTCCACCACCCCTAGCCGGGTGGTGACCTCGAGCTCCACGACCTCGTCCATAGCCTCCAGCCGGGACTGCTCTCCCCAAGCCCTCTCCTCCTCAGCACAAGCGAGAGCCTGGGCTCCTTCCTCGACCTCCTTCTCTACCACTATCAGCTCCTCCGCCCCTCCCTCCTGGGCCTTCCCCTGTTCTTCCTCTCTTACCGCCCGGGGTCCCCCTGCTACCCCCTCCTAGGCATGGGCTTCATCTCCCTCCATCTTCTCCTCGGCTACCTCTTTACCTCCGGCTTCGGCCGCCTCCTCCATCATCTTATCCCACTCCTCCGCTTCTCCCATCCAGGAGATGGTGTTGACAGCCGTCACGTAGCACTGTCTTGCCACCTTGGGATCCCCCCTGATCCGCACCTGAACCCCTCCGTCGTTGAACTTAAGGCATTGATGAAAGGTGGAGGGGACACAACGGAACGCACTGATGAGTGGCCGTCCGAAGATGGCGCTGTAGCTGCTTGGAGCGTCCACTATGACAAAACGGCAGTTCCTGGACTGCCCCCCTAGGGTCACATGAAGTCCTACTCCCCCTTCTACTTCTTTCCTCTCTCCCGAGAATCCAAACAGAGGGCCATCCGAGGCCAACACCCTTCTGGGCTCCACCTCCATCCCGTCAAACGCCTTCTTGAAGATGACGTTGACCGAACTTCCGTTGTCCACTAGGATTCTGGAGACGGTGAAGTTCTCGATCGCCGTCTGAATGACCAGCGCATCGCAGAATGGGTCCTCATAGCCCGGCATGTCCTTCTGGGTGAAAATGATTTTCTCGGCCGGGGGAGGAGCGGTGAATGTTGAAGCCACGCTCCGGCGGTAGATGGTATGGAGGCTAGCCTTGCGGGTCGCCTCCACCCCTACCCCCCCATGGATCACCCCGATCCCTCCTCTACTCCCCACATCGGCTCTATCCTCACACCTCTCCTCATCCTCCTCTCGAGGTTCGACCTCCACGATCCTCACTGGCTGCAGCTGCTGTGGCGCGGGCACTCTGCCCCTCTTCACTTCCAGGAACTCCGGGCAGGTGTCCGTTGAGTTACCTTCCTCATCATGGAAGATACAATATGGCAACGTCACCTCCCATGCATCGGCCTCCGCCACCCTATTTCTTCTCCTCCTAGCGGCTGCTGTTTCCACCTCGCCTCTCCTTCCTCTTCCTCTTCCCCGACCAATTGTCATGGCCTGTTGAGGTGGGGGAGGCATCTGCATCGGACCCTGCCTCCACCCTAACTGGGGGGGGGGGGGGTCTCCATTGACCTCCGAAATGGTTACCCCTTCCTGGGCCGTAACCCCTTCCCTGCCCTTGCATTCCTCCGCCTTGCGGCCTCCATCCCCCCTCCGGGGCCTGGGGCTCTTCCCTTCTCCTGACCTCCTGCTGGCTCACCTCCGGCTCACTGAGCTTTGCTAGCCTCTTGGTGAGCTCCGGGTTGGCTTCTTCACTCACGACTTCCTCCGACACCCTCTCCATCAGCTCTTCATAGGAGACGGGGGCCTTTCTCTTCAACGCCATCTTGAAGAAACTCTCTTTCAACCCGACCGTGAAGGCGAGTTGGAGTGCAAACCCAGGCATCTCCTGAGTGAGCTGCACTTCCTCCTGGAACCGATCGGCATATTGAGCCAATGACTCCCTGGGCTCCTGCTTCACTTTGAAGAGGGAATCAGCGTCCTTCTTCCTCTTTTTTGAGGTCGAGAACCTCAGCAAAAAACTTCGGCGCAAGTCCTCGAACGCGTAGATTGATCCTGCAGGGAGCTGATGGAACCAGTCCCTGGCCTTCTCCTTGAGGGTGACGACAAAGAGCCGACACTTGAAGGCATCTGACATCGGCCTGATGGAGACCGAGTCTTCGAAACTCTGCAGGTGCTGGACAAGGTCATCCCTACCGTTGTAGTACACCCGGTCCCACTCTCCGAACCCCTCTGGGACGGGTGCGGAAAGCACCAGCTCGCAAAAGGGGCTTCCCCCTCCTGTCACCTTTTCTGGCTCCACTCGCCCCCAAGCTCTCTCGCTAGACTTGAGCTCGCCGGGACTGCACTCGCGAGGGCGGCGCTCGCCTGAACCACCCCGACCGTCGCCGCATCCTCCTGGCGCGCGCTCGCTGGGACCGAGTTTGTCGTCACTGAGCTCGCCGGCCCGGCGCTCGCCGGCACGGCGCTCGCCGGCACGGAGCTCGCCGGCCTCGGGCTCGCCGGACTGGCGAACAACACTCGCCCCTCCCTGTCCTGCCCTGATCCAACGAAAACTTCCTTTCCAGCTCTCCCCCCCGGGGCATTCTCGCCAACCGTCGTTGGGGGAGGGGTCACCTGAGGTGCCGGGGTCGCAAACTCGCTTCGCAGAGCTGGGACCGTAAACCCCAAGGTGTCGAGCACCTCCTTTCTGAAATCTGCGAGCATCCTGGCCATCGCCACCTGGGGTCTCGCCGAACTCCTCGCCTTGCTCTTCATCTCCCGCCATAACCCTTTTCTGGAACTTTCTTGAACCAGCCACGCTCCACGCTCACCGCACCAAAATGTTGAAACCGATTTCTCGGTCTCTTGTGGAGCTCGGGGCCCTTAACGAGTTGAGGGGCAGCTAGCCCTTACTGGTCCCTCGGAAGAGGTGGGCAGATAACTCAGACAAAGAACAAAGACCCTGGTCTTAGCGAGGAGGTCCCTCCACTAACCCGGAAGATCGTTGAGCGTTTCCCCTCCCAAGCAAAGCTAAGACTCGAGCACCTTGGAGAGCTAGAGAGCCCAAACCAAAGCGACCTAAGGAGAGAAGAAGGCTCAAAGATTCTGAACCGGTCCTCTTCCAAGGTGCCCTTCAAGGTCTATTTATAGATTTTGGTTTTGTGGTCTGTCAATAGCCAAATCCCGCTGTCCGTTTTTACTATCCGCACATCGGATTGGTCTGCTAACAGCCAAACTCCGCTGTTTGGAGAGCTAACCGCAGACCACCGAGGGCCTCCTAGTAAAAATCCCTTCCAGGACTTTTACTGGGCGAGCCAGTCCGCTTCGAGACCTCCCTTGCGAGTGGAGCTCGCGAGCCTCTGGGTTGGCGAGCCCCAGAATTGCTATTGACACGTTACCTGGCTCGCTCGCCTCTATGACCTCCCGCTCTTCCTGGGCTGGCGAGTGGAGCTCGCGAGCCTCTGGGTTGGCGAGCCCCAGAATTGCTATTGGCACATTACCTGGCTCGCTCGCCTGCACTACCTTGGCTGAGCCCAGGCTTGCTATTGGCACATCACCTGGCTCGCTTGCCTCTATGGCCTCCCGCTCTTCCTGGGCTCGCGGGTGGAGCTCGCGAGCCTCTGGGTTGGCGAGCCCCAGAATTGCTATTGGCACACCACCTGGCTCGCTTGCCTCTATGGCCTCCCGCTCTTCCTGGGCTCGCCCCACCTGGGTTCGCCCATCTTGGCTCGCCTTCTTGGGTGTGAGCCGTCTGACTCTCCCTGTCGAACATCGGGGTTGTACAACCAACCTTTTATATATTTTTAGGCAATTGTTAACCGCAACCCGTCTTTGGCTATCCGCAACCCAAAATTTTAAAAAACACCTCATTTTTTGTGTTTAACCGCAAATCAAAACTTAAAACCTTAACCCTCGCGTATCCCGTCTTAAGTCGCGTCCAATCCCTCGTGTATCCCCTTTGGTTCCTCTTTCCTCTCATTAAAGTTGCCTGACGCCTCCTTTCTCGGGTAACAATGGGGTGTGACAAGTCAAATATCGGGTTGGGGGTTAAATTTTGGCGATTGATATACGCACACCCGAAACCGCTATTCGTACACCAATTTCTATGATTTATTACGCCTCTTTTGAAAATACGCCTTGTACATGCATTTTTAGGAAAAGTGTTCAACACGAAAGATCTCGTCGAGATCTACAACTTTCGTGTTGAACATTTTTCCTAAAAATGCATGTACAAGGCGTATTTTCAAAAAATCGCTATTGTTACGATCAAGGCGACAATACGCTTTGTGCGTGTATTTCGAGATCTACAATTTTTGTGTTGAACACTTTTCCTAAAACTGCATGTACAATGGCGTTTTTCACAAAGACGTAATAACTCATAGAAATTGATGTGCGAATAGCGATTTTGGGTGTGCTTATGTCAATCGTATAAATTTTTTAAAATTTTCGAGGTTACGATTAATAATGGGTGCGACAAGTCAAAATTGAGTTGCGGATAAGAATCACCTATTTTTACGTATACAAAAATTTGTACTCCCCGAAATAACTAAAGAGTGAATCATACAATCCATCTCCTTCTCCGGTGTTTTTTCGGTTCCAGCGTGGCCGACCATCCGAGCATCCGGACCTCCGGCGTTGTCCCGAAACTCCCTCACGCCAGAGTTTTGGACGAAGGCTGGAGTCGCGGCCGAAACCCCATTCGCACCTCGACGAAGACCTTCGTTCCTATCGGCGGAAGGACTCCACGAGGACGTCGGCGAAGCGATCTACCGATAGTCAGGTTACACCCTCCGTGCGCTCACTTATGCTAAGAGAATCATCCTCAGCCCTTCGCTCCTTTTCAGCAGTTTCTTCATCCCATAACCATTTTCATTGACCTCCACTCCTCATTTCTTCTCCCAGCCGGTGCAGAGAAAAATAGCTCACTGGCCGTTCAGTCTCCTCTCCAACATACATTCGCCTCTCTCAAAGCGTCAAACTGCCGGTACACACATATTCTCTCTCTCTCTCTCTCTCTCTCTCTCTCTCTCTCTCTCTCTCTCTCTCTCTCTCTCTCTCTCTCTCTCTCTCTCTCTCTCTCTCTCTCTCTCTCTCTCTCGCCCCACCCCTGTCTCTCTCCGTGCGTGCGAGTCTTCTCATGCGCTTTTTTAATGCAGGATTGACAAGTATGTCAGTAATATGCAAAGGAAGGTATGCCCTAAATTCATTCATTATGCAGATGTTGTGACTGATGCGGCCTTCTTTAGCTAATTCTCTCCTGTTATATTTTAGGGTTTATTCGAAGAATGCATTATCTTCTATATTTACTCTTTATGGAATGCCCAAAAGGGCCTTTTGTCACGGCAGATCAAGAGAAGAATCTAGTTGCAATAGCTTTAAGGTAGATTCTTCATATGCTGGACTCTTGTTATTTTCACTGCTAATTAATTGAATTTTTTTTTTGTTATACATTATTCTTCATTTGATGTCTGCCCTTTTATCACTCAAAGAGTTTCTCCCATTAAGTTCATATTTAGCAAAACAACTTTCTTAGAATCTCCTTACCTCTTTAAGAATGGAAAGTAACATATCCGTAAAGTGAGGTTGTTTGGTTTTGGCACCATTATTCATAGGAACCTTAATTAACTTCCCCTGTAACAAGGGATTTGGAACTTGCTCTCAGGGGCATGTAAAAGCTCTCCTTATACATCAACCTATGAACCAAATTACTAGCTGAGAGGAAATTCATTCTTAGCCTATATGCTATGTTCTTATGAAGGGATTTAATCTTCCTCATTCTCATCTAGTTGAGTTGGATGATGGAGGTTTGGCTACTGAATGAAAACCAAGGCATACTAACGTTATCCCATATTTGATACCTACCTGAATAATTATTATATTATTTGTTTTAAATAATTCATAAGCTTAAATTGTAATAGGAATATAATTTTTACAGCCAAATTACTTTTATCCTCCTCTGAAGTTCGTATGCACTCCAATGTGTTTACTTGGAATGTGGCGACCACATAATTGTCCCATCAAACGTCCTCAGCATGGGAGAACACACCTAAAGAAGTCACGCATACACAACTTTTGGCAACAGTTTGCGCGAAAACGCGACACTTGTTCCCCCGACCTCTTTTTTATTGTATTGACCTTCTATAGTTTTCTTCTCTGCTTGCTCGTTCTCTTGTACCGGGCAGTTCTTTCTCTTGAACTTGCCCATTTGGGCAGTTCCCTATTAGTATAAATATAAGTGAATATTACCAAGGACACGAAAAAGCCCGCCAAGTTGCCCACAAATTTTGGCAAGCTCAATTGCCTATCCTCCATAGCCACAACATTTCCGAATTTAACTTCTGTAACCGCGCATTCAATCAATAAAATCGCACACAACTGAAGGTTCGCGTTGTGCACCACCTTGCCTTGCCTTCTGCGACACCCTTTTCTTTAGTCATCTCGATCGTGATTCAGAGTAACCTTCCACCCATAGTATCCCTCTTCATCCAAAATCCTTTGGGTGTGGAGTTTAGGCATTTTTGACCCCAACAAAACAAACACGCGACCTTCAGATTTGGTTGGTTGGTGAATAGTGCATTGCAATGAACGAACGAGACACGTCCAAGAACTCGCCCTAGTGTCCGCACAACGCTGAAGGAATGGTTAGCAGTGGCGAAGTCAACTTACTGCTGCCCGCAATCACTCAGCTTTCTGAACAAGTCAAAATTCTTACGAGGGGAATGGTTAGCAGTGACATTGATCCCGAACGTTCGCCACATGTTCTCCAGACTGCGCAAGACCGCGACCTAATGAAGAAGAGCTCGCGTGTACTAGGCGCAATTTTTACATAATAGCTGCAACTCCCGGACTCTCGCATTCCCTTGACTTTGAGAGGATGACAGATCCTGTGGAAGAAGAAGAGGAGCCTTCTCCTTTCTCAGACGACATTCGTTGGGAGCTTGTCCTACTCGGTTTTAGAGAACCTCATCTGCCGGGAGAGAAGATTTTGCCCATCACTCATATGCTTTCGAGATTGCAATATCCCATTGGAATCTTTTATATTGCTTTCTTTATTTGCTTATTATAGTTGTTATCTTGATGTGTGACATCCTATGGTAGCCTCGAGGAGTCCGCGACGCGATTTTAGAGCTTTGCTGTGAACTTCACGACCGTGCGAGTTATATTCCGCACGATCATGTAGCTTCATGACTGAAATACATTGAAATCAAAAGTTCTAAAATTGCTTGTGCGATTTGGTCTCGCACGACCGTGCGTGTTCATTCCGCATAGTTGGTTTGCATTTAAGATTTTTCACACGATCGTGTGGATCGACTCGCGCACGACCGTGCGTGTATATTTTGCTGCCGACTCCTCATGAAACCCAAGCTCTGTAAATGCTCGTGCGTTTTAGCGCTCACACAACCATGCGGGGCTATTTACGCATGACCAATTTTTGGCTGTTAGGGTTCTCGTTTCGCAATAGTCCTCGTCGCATGGTCAGAATGCGACGTCTTGGCAAGGACCACTGCACCTCCAAGAAGACTTGGGTGTAGTGTTAAATAGGCAAGAGCCCTCACTTATTAGACGTCCTAGGAAAGTAGATCATAGGATTTGTGACCGACTTACGTTTGAAAGTTAGAATATAAGTACGCTAACAGTAAAAACGATGGAAGTAGTGGCTAAGATGATTAAGAGAAGGATAAGTATCTTATGACTGCAAAAGAGTAGATGAGTGTGTGAGAAAACTAAATTTTTTGACAATTCAGGTTTTCAATTGTGGTACACAGGATAAAATAAAATAAATTATAAAATAGGTATTATTGTGGATACTACTTGGAGGGATGAAGTTGTTGGGGTAAGTAGAAAAGATGATAGAATCTTAGCTCTTAAATTGGTCATAGGAAAGGAAATTATTAATGTGATTAGTGCTAATGCTTGACAAATAGGATTAAGTGAAGCTATTAAAGTGCAATCTTGGAAAGAATTAGATGATTTAGTAAGGAAAATTCCACAAAGAGAGAAGATTTCGTAGGAGGAGACTTAAATGAACATATATGGAAGAAAAATACAGATTATACAGCCGTTTATGGAGGATTTGAGTATGAAGAAAGAGATGAAGAAGGAAGAACCATTTTAGATTTTGGCATAACACATGAGCTAATTGTGACAAATACGTTTTTCATGAAAAGGAAAAAACATTTAATTACGTTTAAAAACATACCAAATAAGTTACAAATTGAATATTTTATGACTCGCAAAATGGATAAAATAATTTGTAAGGATTGCAAAGTCATACCAGAAGAAAGTTTGACAACACAACATATGTTAGTGGTGTTGAACGTGCAAATTAAATATAATAAATTTAAGACAAGGACAAAAGTGTCATCAAAAATTCGGTGGTGGAACTTGAAGATGGAAAAACAAGTTGCTTTCAAGACAATTATTATGGAACAACCAGCTGATGATCCTTATATTGATCCTAGTGTCTCATGAGAAGTTATGTCTTCACATTTAAGGATAAGTGGAAAGAACGTACTTGGAGAATAAAAAGGTCGTGCACCCCCAAATAAAGAATTTTGCTGGTGGAAAGAGGAAGTGCAAGACAAAAAGTGAGGGCAAAAAGGACTAGCTGTAAAACACTCTACGCTTGTATGAATGATGAAAACTTGACAAGATATAAAGTCGCCAAGAAAGAAGCTAAACATGCAGTAAGTAAAGCAAGAAGTCAAGCTTCTGAAGACTTTTATAAGCGACTAGATACCAAAGATTGAGAGCGTGACATATATAAAATTGCTTGAGCTAGAGAGAGGAAAACAAAAGATTTAAGCCAAGTTAAATGCATAAAGGATGAAACAGATATAATTTTGACGAATGATGTGGCTATTAAAGATCGATGGAAAAGATACTTTTATCAACTCTATAATGAAATAAAAGACAATGAATTGAACTTGAAAGAGTTGAGTAAATCAGAGGAGTACAAAACATAACATTTTATCGTAAAAGTCAAGTATCAGAGGTAAATGATGCTCTAAAGAAGATGAAAAATGGAAAAGCGTTTGGGCACTCATCGAAGTATGAAAATGTGTAGGGAAAGAAGAAATTTACTGGCTTACATGTTTCTTCAATAAGATACTGAAGTCAAAGAGGATGTCAGACCAATGGAGAGAAAGTATCTTGATATCTTTGTATAAGAACAAATGAGATATACAAATTTGTGTTAAGTGCAAATGAATTAAATTAATGAGTCATACCATGAAACTTTGAGAACGAGTAATAAAAAGAAGAGTAAGATGGGAGACTAGCATCTCAGAGAATCAATTTGGATTCATGCCAGGGCGGTGTACCATGTAAGCTATACATCTCTTGAGAAGACTTATTGACAACTATCGAGAAAGGAAACAAGATTTGCATATGCTTTTTATCGATCTTGAGAAGGCCTATGATAGGGTTCCAAGAGAGATCTTATGGAGAGTCTTAGAAAAGAAAGGTGTAAATGTATCATACATTGTCGTAATCAAAAATATGTATACAAATTCAATGACGAGGGTGAGGACATCTGGAGGATTAACACAGGAATTCCCTATCACTGTTGGCTTACATCAAAGTTCAGCTTTAAGCTCTTATCTCTTTACCCTTATCTTAAATGAGCTCACCGAACATATCCAACAAACAATACCTTGGTGTTTATTATTTGCAGATGATATCATTTTGGTCGATGAGACGCGCGGGGGTGTAAACGCGAAACTTGAATCTTGACGAGACACTTTAGAAAAGAAGAGTTTTAGGTTGAGCAGGGCAAATACGGAGTATATAGAGCTTAAATTTAGCAGTGCAAGAAGGACGGGTGACTTCGTTATTATTTATTAAGTTGGGTGATCAAGATATTTCCCGCAGTGAGTGCTGTAAATATCTTGTATCGATAGTTCAAAAACATAGAGGTGTTGATAAAGATGTGATACATAGAATCCAAGCAGGTTGGTTGAAGTGGAGAGACGCGTCAGGGATCTTATGTGATCGTAAAGTACCATTAAAACTTAAAGACAAGTTTTACCGTACTGCAATTAGACCAGTGGTGCTCTATGGTTCTGAGTGTTGGGCAGTGAATTGTGTACATGAGCAAAAAATGGGAGTTGCGGAGATGAGAATGCTTAGGTGGATGCGTGGACACACGAGATTGGATAAAATTAGGAATGAATGTATCAGGGATAAGACAGGAGTGTCACCAATTGCAGAGAAGATGCGAGAAGCTCGACTAAGATGGTTTGGACACGTACAAAGGAGACCATTAGAGGCACATGTTAGGCGTTGTGAGTGTTTAATCACTAGGAATGTTAAACGGGGGAGGGGTAGACCAATAAAGACTTGGAATGAGACTATAAGGAAAGACATGATGTACTTATGCATTAATGAGATTATGACTAAAGATAATGCACGATGACGACAAAGGATCCATATAAGCGACCCCACAATAGTGGGATAAAGGCTTGAGTGTTGTTGTTGTACTATACACTCATTAACACAACTATAATAAAGTTGCAGGATTATCACAAGAAAGATAACAGTCTGCTCTCGCGTCTCTTCCCAAATGACAAGTCCGTCAGTCAACTGTATAAACACCATTGAGGTATGAACCAAATGAGAGTTGATCTGCGCAACTACCGAGTGGAGCTAGCCAATATCCTTATCCAAGAGGAATTCACGAAAATTCACCCCAGCTTCATGCGACTTCTGTTGAGATCGCGCGTGAGGAACAACTGATATGGGAGGAAATGATTGACGTTGCTTCGCGATGGCACCTCCAAGGATAATAAGGAGATCTTTTCCATATAATACTTCTCTTTTTCAAAATAATGAATTTTATCCGGTAACCTCTCCTCATCCTTTTGGAAATGTTCCTGCAGTTTCCTAAAGATCTCCAACATTCCTTCGGACGCCGTCGACTCAGCTACATGGACCGTTGCAGAAACATAAATTAAAGCCTCAATGAATTCATATCTTATCTTAAAAAGTGAAATTTATGAGTTTGAGTTGTCACAAATATAATATGGGTACTTGCAGGTACTTCTTCTGGGACTTGAGAACCAATTTCCTCCTCAACAACCTGGGAGCTCGCAACAAGTAATGTTCTACCTAAAAGTATTGATCGCTTTTTACGCCCAGGATCAATATCAACGAGCATCCACCTCTGCTCGGCCTGTTTCTGCAGCCACTGCTGCCTAAACTCCTCGTTGTTCAGAATGATCTCACCGGACTCACTACCACCCAAAGGAAGAATAAGCTAGTTTTGTCTCCTGGGAGCATGGGTGCTTAATTTTCAGTGGGAGCAACCAGAAGAACCCCGCGCCTTCTCTAGGATCAAGTGCATACCCAACTGGTCCATAAGCTCGAACTTATGGAAAGATTGCAACTATTTCTTTTATGTAAATAACACAACACACCATAAGTTCAAGCGAGCCAGTGAGGGACGTTGGACCCCAATAGTCCCCACAGCATCCCGCGAACCCTCAGGTTGAAAGGTGGATTGATTTACGGCAGATCACCCATCCTCAACAATCCCACCCCCAACATCCCGCTGTACTCGCAAGTTAAATGGAGAATTGATTTACGACAAATACAATGCCCCCTGATCTCTATCCCATGACCTACTATGATACCAATAGAGAATGTTTTAGCCCTATGAGCTTCTTTATTCGTCTAGAAGCCTTCTTTACCAAAGGATTCTCCTTCCCCTCTTTCTTCATGTTATACCAATTGAAAGTCTACAACCGCTTGTTTGCTCCAGTTACCAATTGAAAGTGACGTTTCTGGTACAAATTCGAATTTGCTCCAGCTCTGGATCTTCTTAGCATCTTTGCTCTTCTAGACCCCTCCTGAGTCTAACACCAACTGGGGAATGAGAGAAGTGCTCCCCTAAGTTGATGCATTGCCTTCTGCTGCTTCTTCTGGTGGCACAACTTCACCTTCTGTTCAGGCACCACTTCTGTAGAGTCCACTATTGTGAATGATGTACTTTTCCATGCGCATAATCTAAAGATCATGACTTCCTTAGTCCAAGCTTTACTGGAGCTACTCCTGTACAAGTTCCAAGTATGCAGCTTGGAGGACTTGGACTACCTTCTACATGTATTCAGAAAGGGTATGGTCCCAAAATGGATTTGGAACCATTTGTAGCACCGCTCACACAAATCCTTGGCTTCCTTGGGTAGAAATTACCCTGAGGGTATGTGTTTGTGTGGTTGAACCAATAATCAATCATGAATTGACCACCTTACCACAACATAAACATTGAAACTTGTTATATCTGCTCTTTCTTTTAGGAGGGGAAGGATAGAGATAATGTGCAAAAATTTTTATGGGCTGAGCCATCTCCGACTTGAAGGTTGTTCGACGATCAACGTTTGTTGAACATTGGAAAGAAAGGAGGTCAAAGACTGTTGATCGATATTGCGGTCGGCGGTCAATGATCGACTGTCGGAAAGCCTGTCGCCAAGGGGCCACTGCAGGTTCAGCCTTCCTATACTGGGATCAATGATCGACGATCAATGATCAATGCGATTGGCGGTCTCAATCAATTCATCGGCGATCGTTGACCGTAGACTGAAGCAAATAAATTTCTTTAGCTTTCTCTTTTCCTTTTTCTTGCAGAGAAAGTTTCTTCACCTTTGAGAAGGAGATAAGACAGTGTTGATAAATACTGTCAGTCTGAGGATAAGAAGGATGAGGAGCATACTGCTTTTTTCTTCTCACAGGTTTAGAATGTTTCTTCTCCTGAGAGTTTTTAGAGCTGCAAACATTGCTCTTCTCATTCTTAGTTCCTCCAAATACAGAGATGAGAACATATTTTCTCAGGGTAAGAGATCCTTGAGTTGCATCCATAGAGGGGTCAGTACCTAATCCCCATGTCTGGAATCTTAAATGAAAATTTCCGTCATGGATTTAAGTTTTCCACTCCTACCATTGATGCAACCAAGCTCTTCCTGAGCTTTTGAGAGTTTTGTAATTAATCTCTTATTTTCTGCAAGAGATTTTCTCAGCTTTTCTTCAAGAGTCTTCTTCTCCTCTTCCCAAGTGTCACAATCATTGACTTCTGTTGAAGCTTGAGATGCAAGCTTCTCATGCAATTCAGAGTTGCACTGAGAGAGATGTTGATTCTCTAGAAGGAGAGCCTCGATTCTCCTTTCAGACTCAGGATTGTCTAGGTACAGACCTTCAAAACAGTTCTAAAGTCCAGAGTAAAAAAATCAAAAGAACTAAAGTCTATTATCTTATGAGAGTATGAGGTTTCTCCTTGTTGCTGATAACTACAACATTCTTCTTCTTCTTCTCCAGATTTGCTTCCTTGATCATTTTTACTTGGTGCATCCCTCCACTTTCTTAGATTTGCAACAACTTTTCTTTTCTTTTGGGGATGTGGAATACTCTTCCTTCAAGACCCAGACATTGGACCTCTGGTTCTCCTTCACTTCCATATGACCTTCCTTCAGAAGAAGTCTCACTCTAACTTTTGACAATCTTGCCCTCATTCTTCTTTAGAGTTTCACAACCTTTCTTTTCATTGGCGGATTTCAACACTTTTTCTTCTACAAACCACCGTTCCTTCTTAGGGATAAGAGATCCTGGCAAGATAATTCAAGGAAATTCTTGTCAATGGAGTTCATATACACCCCAACCTTAAACTTCCATGAAGCAAACATGTCAAGACTATCATGTGAGGTCTTGAATTAGAGGCAAAGTCTCTCAGTAGAGATATTTTATAATTTAAGAGCAAAAAATATTCAGATCTTGGGAACTTGATTCACCAAGGTTTTAACCCTTAAAGGTGAACCTCACTTTGGTACCACTTGTAGGGTCGAACGCATACCCAACTGGTATATAAGCTCAAACTTATGGAAAGCGTGTATCTATTTTCCTTAAGGTAAATAACACAACACGCCATGAGTTCAAGTGAGGGATGCTGGACCCCAACACCTTCTCAACAGTATCAACCAAATATTTGTCCGCGATCTTCCTCTTGCGAATTTCCACTTGATTCCGCGAACGCTCCTCGACTTTGGCGTCGGCGTCCGCCTTGGCCTCGGCGTCGGTGTCGTCCTTCGCCTCAGCCTCGACCCCCCCTTCCGCCTCTGGCCTCGGCCTAATCTCTCGATTAGCAGCAAGAAGCTTCTCCTCAATCTTCGCCATAATTTCGGCTTTCTACGCCTCTTTTAGAACTCGTAACCGCTCAACCTCATCCTCGTCAACATAAATCCGCCCGAGATCCTCCTTCTGGACAATTTCACTGACCTTAGCCGCTTTCAACGTCGGAAGTGGAACCTTGGAAAATGATTTCTTTCTCTTGTTATGACTGAAAATGGCTTAGAGGTCGCGAATGCATATACCACCTGCTTCACTTTCTATCACCGTTTTTTGGCCGAGTTCGCCACTTCTGTCAATTTCTTGAAGATAGCTTGCGCGTCTACCTTAGAAGTCGTTAACGTACTCTGGTCACTGCATAACAAGCAAGAAAAATCTCATTTAGATTGATCCAAATCCATAATTGTGTCAAAATAAGCGGTATTGGACATGGTAGAGTTGTACTCTAGGATCGGTTAAGTAAACCTTAAATCTGGTTGGGGCAAGGATACAAGCAGAGAAATCACTGGAGTGGTTGTCACGGGAACAAAACTAGAACTCACATGTCTTTTTGGGCACCTTTCTTTGTTTTTTGGCTTGAAGAAGACCTGCTCTGTGCACGCTCCTTCATCAGGGTGATAAGAACTTCATTCCTAGAGATCACCATTAGCCTTAGGAGAGTGATAATATCGATTGGAGAATATTGATCCCTTTTTGAAATGCTCCTTTTTAAATTGTCTCATGATATATTTATAGGTAGACGAAGTAGTAAAGGCCGGTCGCAACATTCGAATTTAGTAAGATTTTTCCGAAGTTCTCGCGACCTTAGAAAAATGTGGGGATCCTGTTTACACGGAATGTGGCGACCGCAAAATCGATCCATAAAACATCCTTCCTCAGCATGGGCAAACACACTTGAAGAACTCGCGCATACACAACTTTCTGCAACAACTTGCATGAACACACGACACTTGTTCGCCCTCTATTGTATTAACCTTCTCTAGTTCTCTTCTCCGCTTGTCCGTTTCTCCTGTACCTGGGACAGTTCTTTCTCTTGAACCTGCCCGCTTGAGCAACTTCCTGTTAGTATAAATAAGGGTGAACAACACCACGAAGTACACAAAAAAAGCTGCCAAGTTGTATACAGATTTTGCCGAGCTTAATTCCCTGTCCTCCAGAGTATCCGCGAGCTCCCCTCTTTTCCACAACATTTCCTAAAGCAACTTTTGCAACCACACATTCAATCAATAAAATCACACAACTAAAAATTCGCATTGTGCGACACCTGACCTCGCCGTTCATGACACCATTTTACTCTTGTCCTCTCGTCCTCTCGATCGCAATCCGAGTAACCTTAATACCCCTCTTCATCTCGAAATCCTTTGGGTGTGAAGTTGAGGCATTTCTGGCCCCAATACAATGTTTTCTAAAAGCTTCTTTGATCCATAAAAGTTCGTAGATGTTATAAAAATGTTTCTTAGCCAAATAACTAAGGGAATTATGATTCCATGAATTCTGAATTCACGAGAGACAATGTATCTCATAGGAATGATCCCCTGAATTTAGATGGACCTAAGTTAAATTAGAAGTAAATTTGAACTTCTACATGACATTTTAACCCCTTATGTTCTGAAATGAACTGAATATGCATTTCTAACTTGATCATATACTTACTGTGGGCAATAACTTATAAAGTATCAATCTTTTACTGGTTTAGTATAATGTAACTATATCCTAATTTAATCATAATGAGTTTCTCAAATGAAATATTTGAAAAGTTGATTTGTAGTGCGATTATTTTATTTAAATGATGAATATGCAATTCTCTAATCGGATTTCTTCCATCCACTTGCAATGTGTTTCACACATAAAAATGCACTTGAATTATGTTGCTATGCATTCGTACAATCATTGAGTAATGCGTAATACTTTGTTTTTCATGAGGATGGAAGTAACTTGATTTCTTTGCTCATGCATGTGATTGTCAAAACTGAAGCAATTGTATCTTTGGAGAGTATAGAACAACATGAATGTAAGAACCTCGTTTCATTAATGTAGGAAGAAATTATCCCAACCATCATATGTCAACAACACACCCCACTCCTCATCTTCCACAATATTTCATCTCTCTAACCCAACTAACCTATTCTTTATAGCATGCTGCATCATGCTCAAATGAGGAACGTTGGCGGTTTATACTAGATTAGCAACTAATTGTAAATTTTTTACCAAAGTTAAGGGAAGGATCCAAATTTTGAATTTCCATATTACTAGAGCATTCGTAGAAGCTATGCTCCACAACATTACATGATCATGTGGTGAGAAGTAGGAAAGGGCTTACTTTGTGACTTCAATGCGATACTCCATAAAATATGTGATTGTGGTGAAGAATAGAGAATAGTTTGCTAAGAAGTCACTCATAATTGTCGCTTCACAAATTCACTTGATTATGATGAAAATTATGACAGGTGAATTGAACGTTAGCCTCCTTTATGGGAGGGTGATCCTTCAATTTCAGTGCCTCATAATCAACCCTGCAAATATCCTGGTCACTCATAATGTCTCCTCCTTTGATGATCATCCATAGCTTCCTATTCAGACTCTCATTGATGTGAAAGCAGAGCTGTTTGCACCTTAAATATGGACCCCTTACTGTGGAGGTCCATGTATTCCTGATTGGACAAAAGTCGAGTGGTTCAAGGCGTAGCATTGGAACGGCTATGTAGACTTTGTTTACCGAGGGTTCAAATCCCTCTCTCCATTTCTTTTTATTCATCAAGGTTACCCACTACAATGTCTCAAATCAAATAAGAATTGATATCATTATCATAACAATAAGTGCCTTAATTTCATAGAGAAGAATTGGATATTATTCATTCTTCTAATCTAATATCTAACAGAATATTCTTCTTCTTATATAGATATAATTTAGAATTTTAGTTTATATAATTCCATAAAAGAAGGCAAAATGAATAAATAGAAATTGGAACGAATGGGAGCGATCGGATTGGCCTATTGTTCGAATGATTTCAAATGATAAACAAGTATCTATGCACTCCTTCCCATAAAAACCTCCCATTGCGTATTGACACTTATCAAGTATAGAATAAGATCTGTTTCTTGTTATTATAAACAAAAGAAAGGAACATTTATCAATATTATTGCTTTCCTATACAAAATATATCAGACAAGTGAAGTATGATTAATCTAGCTAAAGTGGAGCTTGGTAAAATGAAATAATAAAAAAATAAAAAATATTAGATTATTCAGTGATACACAACAATGTTACAGATGTCGGATGTCGGAGACATGTCAGATTGAGTTTTTAGATGTTAGATGTCGGATGTCGGAGACATGTCGGGTACATTTTAAAATATCGGATTCCAAAAAAGTATTTATATTATAAGTTATGACAACTTTGGATATATGTTTCTTTGCATCTGCTCTTTCCACCACCTGTAAGCATTAAGACAAAATGCTAGCTGCAACATTTTATACTTGAACTTGGTGCAATTACCTAGTATTTCTAACTATTATGATATCTATATCCTCACAAATATATGTAAAATGAATGAATAACAAAACATATGAAACATTGAATAGTTTAATCCAGAAAATAAATATTTTCTCTTCAATCGCAAAAGATTCTAAGGCCGACATAGCGGATTTGATCCGAAATGTCGGGCGAAATATTGCAAAATGCCATAACCTTTATATTTTCATTATGCAAGTCGTTTTCTGTTCAAACATGACATGTGGGCCGACATTTAAAACACTGATACACATTGAGTGTTGAGATTACGTATTGAATTTCTTGTAGTAGATTCATATTCAAAAAAGTTTTTGTGATTTCTCCAAAAGAAATGAAACAAAAGATACGGTTGAAGTAGGACAGTTATTGTATGAGGTCTACCCAATACTAGATGTAGAGGTGCATAATAGATAGATATGAACATCATGAGCTGTCCCGCAATTAAACCAGTTATTGCTGATACCTCCTTGGTTCCTTCTTTCATAATCCCGCTGAATGCACGCCAATGAGAACATTCAAGAAGTCTATTGTAATTGACTCTTTATTAATGGAATCCCATAATAAATTGGTTATGTTATATTCATACCATAACATATGGACAGTAAGAACTATAATTCTTATCGATACTAGAACTCAGAACTCATAGGAAATAAAATTAATTTATGGATGGAATCAAATATGCAGTATTTATAGAAGAAAGTATTCGATTATTGGGGAATAATCAATATATTTTTAATGTCGAATCAGGATCAATTAGGACAAAAATAAAGAATTGGATCAAACTCTTCTTTGGTGTCAAGAGAATTTTATTATATCCTTTCTTTCTAAAGAATTTGATTTTGTACATTTTCTAGGGTATCTCATAAGGCTAAATACTACATATGGCATTGGATATTTGAAAAGATATTAATAAAAAACAATTGCTTCATTGTAGTATTGATTTAGGAGTATGTATATTTTGCCTTAACTGTGTCGAGTATTGTCGACCTATAATTGTCTCAAAAGGTCCAATATTCATAGTTGTGGACGGCTGGGGTTGGCGATGCCAGGCTTGACCAAATGTTACCCTACTTAGGTGGCTAGGGTGATTAGTGGTTGAATGGAGAAGAGAAACACGGAAGCTAGGATAATTGGAGGAGAAATTCCTAATTGTTCTTGGACCAGCCCTAGGGTTTTTCTTCATTAACCTAAAGCATAACTCTTACACCCTTATACAAAAATAAACCCTAACAAGAGGGGTGAAACTGTAATTAAAGCTAAACATGCTTTAAAGGTATTAATTAAAATTCCAAACGGGGCTAATGGTGCTGGTAATCCTCCTAAGCGATCCTGGTTCCAGTTGCACCACATGTGTATACCCGCCACATCATCATGCTTGTCTCCACATCAAACGATTTCATAACATAGAAGTAGTAAGCAAACACTGAGTATATTTATCCAATTTTAGTGGCATTAAATAATAAATATTGTCATCAATATAATTTGAAGATAAAGTGATAGTGTGGCAGGTTTATATATCTTGGATCTATTTTATAACATAATAATATGAATATCTATGAGCATGCTATTTTTAGATAAAAGCAGAGTGGCTAAAATGGATAAATACTCCATGAGTATTATACGATTAGGAGATATCACGAAGGCTTGTAGTTAGGATTTATAAGGTCGACAATGTTATAAGAGACCAACTCGCCTATCCCAGTTGCGTGACTTGTGTTTACCAGTCACATCCTCGTGTCTTTCTCCCCTCCGACCGACTTCGTAACATAGAAGTAGCTAGTAAACACTGAGTATATTTATCTAATTTTAGTGGGTATTGTATTAAATATTATAATCTGTATAATTTGAAGATAAAATGATACTTAAGTGTGGTAGATTTAAGTATCTTGGATCCATTATATAAAATAATATGGATATTTATGAGCATGTAATTCTTAGATCCAAAGCAGAGTGCCTAAAATGTATAAATACCCCACGAGTATTATGCAATTAGAGGATATCACGAAGGCTTATAGTTAAGTTTTATAAGGCTACAATTAGGTTGATGATGTTATATGGTTCCAAGCGGCGGTAAGTAAATTATTGATAGTTTGACAATAAATAGCTATTCATAGTTTGTCAATAAATAGATTATTGATAGTTTAAGTTTAGTATGACACCAATGAAAATATGGTCCCATATTCGAATAACATTATGCATTTAGTATAGAAGTTGGGCCTCTTCACCTATAGTCAATTGGATTTGGGTTGGATGCATATGTTTTAACATAGTATTAAACCAGGCTATGCCCAACAACCCACCTGACATCACCCAATTGAAAAAGTGCACATTTTGGAGGCTGAAGACCCTACACAATAAGGTGTATTTTGATAATATAATCCCACATTGAGATACCATCGTGCATTTAAATGTTGATCTTGAGACCCTCCACTTATAACCATTTAGTTTTCAGTTGGATGCATAGTTTCCAAAAATATATAATAGATAATCCATATGTGCACTCTTTAGGCTACCATCTCCACATTTATATTTTCTTAAAGAATTAGCTCCTGTGTGTTTCTCTATGTTTTCAATGAATTTGGATGGATTAACATGTAATGTACTAATCTACATAATCGAATTATCTTCTAGAAAACTAAAAAAGTTTTTGAGGACTTGCTGGCAGTATTAAATGAACGTTGAACATAATTCTGATATTATGAATAATACTTTACTACGTTACTAAGATGAAAGCCTTTTGAAATTGTCATAAGTTTTGCTCATATGACTTATTGTGTCCATTTTATTAACGTATTATGTTCATAAAATTTACCAAACAATTATTTTATTTTATTTTTTTGAAGAACAAAATTATCTCCCCAACGATAACCAAGGATGAAGAATATGATATTGCTATAGTTGGCGGAGGCATGGTTGGCTTGGCTCTTGCATGTGGACTGTGTAGGTATTACTGTAATCATACATTGTTGATCACCAATCCTCTGTTTATTGGCTTCGTTCCTGTTCTGTACTTGAATTAGTTATTATCAGGATACATTTTAATGAAAGATATGTTTTGTAAATCAGTGATTTATTTCCAATTAATCTACTATAACGCATGCATGACATATGGGATACTGGGTATTTTATAAGGGGAAAATCATTTTTTGAAAAAATAGGAAAGGGATGCTGTGGAGATGTAGCAATTAGCTTATCCAGTGGTTACTGATTAAAAAAAGTATCTAGTGGTTGCTGATTAAAAAAAGTTATGCCAGCCGAGCGGAGCGGCAAAGTGAAAAAAAGTCTTATTAGATTAAAATAACTACATCATACAACTGACCTAATACAATATATAAGCGGACAAACAACCCACACAAGGCACGTGACATATCACGTGCGACACGACAGTACAAGAATGAAATATGAAAAATATCACATATATTCAACTCCTCTCAAGTTTGGAGTATATGTCAATCATTCCCAACTTGAATGTATTGCCAGTAATGTTGTCATAGCTTAAAACTTTGGTGAAGATGTCGACAAGTTGATCTTGAGAGTTTACAAAGGGTGTATAAATATTGCCCTTGTTGAGGTGATCTTTAATGAAATATCTCATTCCAACATGTTTGGTCCGATCATGTTGAACTGGATTGTGAGCAATATTAATGACTGTTTTGTTGTCGCAATAGAGAGTAATAGACTTGTCCTTGAAGAGACCCAAATCCCAAGGAATTGATTTCAACCACAAGCTCTCACATACGCCTTGTGTCATAGTTCTATATTCCGCCTCAACACTAGATCGTGCTATAACATTTTGTTTATTGCTCCTCCAAGATACAAGATTTTCACCTACAAAGGAACAATTTCCTGTAGTGTATTTCCGGTCATCTTGACTACCTACCCAATCAACATCAATAAATATTTCAATTTTCAAGGATTGATTTGCAGAAAATAGAATCCCACATCCTGGAGACTTCTTTAGGTACCTTAAGACCCGATAAGCTGCCTTCAGATGGCGGATCCTGGGAGCATGCATGAATCTACTCGGAATGCCAACATCATACGTAATATCAGGACGTGTATGAGATAAGTATATTAGTCTACCAACCAATCTCTGGTAGCTCGATGAGTCAACTTTATCTCTTTTTGTGTCTTTATCAATTTTGTGACCTCAATGAGGGTATCCACGGGAGCACATCCAAACATACCGGTTTTCTCCAGAAGGTCAAGGACATATTTTCTCTGGGATATGAAGATCCCCGACTAGACCTTGCCACTTAAATCCCCAAAAAATATTTCAGCTTTCCCAGATCTTTAACTTTAAAATCTCTACACAATTGCCCTTTCAGGTGCATGATTTCCTCCAAATCATTTCCTGTAATGATGATGCAAATCCTGAAAAAAAACAAACCTCTGAAAAGAAAGTCACTGAGCAATTTAACGAATTAGTTAAATGAATAATGGATAGATGATTTTGAGGGAATGAAGATACATGGAATACTAAAGAGAGGGAAAGGACAAGAGAACAAAGAATTGTTCCTTTGTCAACAACATATGAAAGGGAATCATTTGCCTCAATAACCTTATCACGACCCGAGAGAGGAGTGTCGGAGGTAAAACCTGATGAGTATCTAGTCATATGATCGGTAGCTCCCGAGTCAATGATCCTGTCAGATCAAGATGAAGACGCAACATGGGCACTCGAGATACCTGAAGTGGCATAGGCAGCGATAGAATCAGTGGTCACAGAATCAAACTGTGAACGCAGCATGCGGTGAAATGCCTCCAACGCCTCAACAAAAAGACTCCCTGAGGGAAGACCTTCCTCATAAGCTTCACTAGTATGGGCAGAGTACTGTGAGTGTGCACCAGACTGCCGGCCACCACCACGGTTACTGTTCCGACCACAACCACCAGTCCCCCAACCAGGGGGAAAGATTAGGATGCAAACGATAACTTGCCTCCTTACTATGGCCTTTCCGCCCGCAGTGGCCACACATAGGAGCAGTGTGAGCGGGATGACCATGACCAAGCCCAATAAGAGCGGAGTGATCGGTCTGAGTGATAGAAGCAAGAGAGCATCGACGATTCTCATCATTGAGGATCACGCTGAATGCTTCCCTAAGAGAGAGAAGAGACTCACGATGAAGAACATGTAAGTTGACAATATCAAACTCCATGTTGAGGCCCATAAGGAAGACATGCACCCGAAAGCGGTCTTTGTCCTTCTGAAGGTTGACAATGTTCGCAGTGTATGCTAGAATGAAGGTATTGAAGTAATCCCATTCTTGATAGAGACGCTCAAATTCTGAGTAATAGGCAGATACAGATAGGATCTTTGTTTCAGCCCTAAAGCGCGACGAGTGAGCTCATAAATTTACATCGAGCACCAACCTGCGAGTAAGTATCACGGGCTCGAGTCCAAATTTCATGGGCAGAGTCCATGAGCATATAACTACGGTTCACCAAAGAGGACATGCCGTGGAGTAAACATAAGACAACCAAAGAATTATCCGCATCCCATTGCCTCTATAAGGATCAGATCGCGGTGGTTCGACACCGGTTCCATCAATTTGTTACGCACACACATTTACCCAAACAAACCCTCCTCGTCAGGACTACAAAGAACCACCCATGAGCAAGGAAGGGGCACCCACTAGAAAGAATCAATTAAAAAAGGATAGTATGAAGAAGCATCACATTCTACGAGCCTCCTTTAGATAGATCCACCGGAGAGGACACCATAAGATGTGACCATGATGTCTCCGACGACTGTCATGGAGGACAACCAGCCGGATACCAACGTCCGCCCGCTGGACGGGTGGAGAGAAGCTGGTTGTGGCCCTGGATCGAAGGAGTGATGCTAGGTAGTGGAAAAGGAGAGGGCAAAACTTGAAGAGAAGCTGTTATTGTGTTGGAGAGAAGCCACTGTAGCCCTGGACCGAAGGAGCCCCACTAAGTAGCGGGAATGAGGAGAGCGGAGCGCTGGGAGCGACCAACGGAGGAATATAATGATGTGGGAAGTGGCTGTGGAGTCGACGAGGAGCGAGAGGAACTAGCCGATTCGAGCGAGAGGCACCAGAGCAAGCGTCGAGCGGCGTTAGAGCGGGAGCGGCATGATCGAGTGTCTCGTCGCTCTGATACCAAGTCGAGCGGAGTGGTAGAATGAAAAAATTCTTATTAGATTAAAACAACTTCAACATACAAGTGACCTATTACATTATATAAGCGGACAAACAACCCACACAAGACACATGACATCCAGTGCGACATGACAGTACAAGAACGGAATATGAAAAATATCACGTATATTCAACTATGTCAACATTGTATTTATCTAGGATTAATGCAAATGTCTAATGAGAAGCATAAAATCTGTACAAGGATCTGAAAATTCATTGTCGACGAACCCTTCAATTTAATATTTTTTGTTCCTTCAGTTAATATTCAAAAACATGTAAAAATTTGACTTAGATGATAATTTAACAGTTGATTTAAAGTCAAACCATATTGTAAAATCCGATTGTATTACGTTTGACAAAATTCAATGACCCATGCAATAACAAGAAATTAGAGAATAAAAATAACTAAAAGATAAGAGGGTAGTAAATAGTAGAATCATGCCCCACACACTTACAATTAGATAAATTCTCCCAAAAATCTCATAACTCCACTTGATCTATGAGATTGATTGAAGGAATCATACATTCAACTAGAAATTGATCAATCAATTATTCAAATAAAGGAATGAGCATTTTACACCTTATATATAATAAAAATAATGTTACGAACGGCGACGGGGACGACGAAGGCGAAGGGCGGCCGCCGGTGTGGCGGGTCTATCGAAGGAGGGAACACGGCACGCGCCTCGAAGCATGAGGGCGGCACTGTATCAGTCTTTTATTCTCGCACCGTACTATTGTATTTTTCCTTTATGCACCGGGTAGTATATAAGCTCGGGGTACTCTTGTTTTGGGATTATGCTGAATTATTATTGAGTCTTGGAATTTCTGTCATCTTCCTTCTCTTCTCTCCCCTCTTCTCCTAATCTCTCCTCTTGGAACCCTAGTCTAACAAGTGGCCCGACCTGCCCTCTTCCGGCCGCGGTTTCCGCCGCCCGAAGTCGATCCAGCACCTCGTCCCCGATCTCGCACCGCGCCAGTCCCGCTACCCCGCTCCGTCCGCAATCCCGCCAGCGAACGCTCTAGCGATCCGCACCAGTTCCGCTACCCCGCCCATCCGTGTCACGACCCGTCTCGACAAGAGTCAGAGTGCGCTTCGGGCGGGCCGTGATGCCACAGGCATGAGCGGAAGGAAAACCATGCCTGCTAAGGCGCAAGCAGAGATACTAATAAATAGTTTTAAAAGAGTTACTTTGGAGTAAAACAGATTGTTTTTATGCGGAAGCTTATAAATATGATAAATTTGAAACAGGTGCACATGCATTTTTGCAGAAAAACTTATGATACAAGTGTTGAAACAGATTTTTGTGCAGTGTTCATCGCAGATAAATGAGCATGCAAAACATGATAAATTCTAGTACTTATAATATTTAGCCTAACAGTTGTCCATGAAACAGGAGAAAATGACTGATTATAATTATTACATGAAAGAAATATCTGACAGATAATGAAATGAGACATAAACATAGAACCTGAAACTTGACGCAGAACGACCTCATAGAGCAGGCGGCGCAGACACAAACACTAAGGCAAATCCAAAACAAGAAGGAAAAGCCTCAGAACATTGATAACATTAGCAAAGTAAATTACAAACTAGCAAGGGAAATAACCATGTATAAGTACCAGTTTTATCAGAAGCAAAGCTAGCAAGGCAGACAGTAAGCAAGATGAGTAGAAATAATTAGAATTATTAGACTACTCTGAAACACAACATAGATTCAGTCATGAAATGTCATTAGTTGTAATCATTGAAAGGTGCAAGTGTTTTTATCTGATGCACGAGATTCTAGCAGGATTCTAAATGCAAGGCTTATCAAAGTAATTGGGCTTGCTATAACATTATTGGTTCCCGTTACAAGATAAGCGGAAACTCGATTCAAGGCGTCACATCAATTTAACACTACCTTTCAATGATTGCTTATCACATTAATGAATTGGAGGATTCATGATTCAAAAGGATTCAAATTCATATTCAAGACTTGTCAGAGGTTTAGGAGTAAAGCATACAAAGATGATCATGTAATAACATAAGTTGTAACAAGTGAAAGTGTATGTGTTTTTGTTTGACGCGCAGGATTCATGATTCAGACAGATTCAAGTACAGATTCAGGAGATTCAGAAATTTATGCTCGCTATGACCGGTTCTTTGTTCCCATTAGGGATTCAAGAGGGAACCCAAGTCAAGGAGATGTGTCAGTTAAACCCTACCTTTCAATGTTTACTTGTGTTATTAATGAGATTACAAGATTCATAAATTGGTGATTCTAATTGGAACAGACTCACGCTGAAGAAGAACATCAAATCAAGAAATAGACTTTATCCAAGTCTTTCAACCAAACAGGTATAAGAAACAGGATTCGATGACTCAAAGAACTCGAAAGAGAGTTTAGAAACTTACGGGTTCAAGTATTCACGAGTAACAAGGTTACTACACATCTTTTTCTAGGATACCAAGTATTCCTTTAGATTAAGCCATTCCAAAACACGAATATCGTCTAAGTAAACATGTGTACACGACCCAAACATTTCATATCAAACATGATTCATCTATTTACTAGCAAGAAATCTTAACCTTTGTCAATATACCAATTAATGTTCATGCTCAAAAGAACTACTAATCCTCAAATAAAAATAATCATTTCACAGCTCGTGTTATTTCAATCGTGTGATACCTCAATCTATTAACCAGACAATTTAGGTATTTAAGATCTAAATTTAGTTGACGAAACATGTATTCAAAAATGAAGTCATAAATTCATAAGAGCAGACAAGGTAATCTACGATCAATGTTTGCAAGAGAGGATGATCTCTACTTGCCTTAAATGAGGCTGAAGCTGACGGCGGCGGCGAAGCGGCGCAAGCAAAAGTCAGGAATCATATTTTGAACCTGATTAAACACAACGAAAACGAAGCTGCATAATTTACTACGCTAACTCAAGCATTTTATGACGCGGAAATTAAACAACGAGAGTTTTGCGGATTTTACCTCCCTCAAATGGTGAGGGGAGAAGAGATCCTCACACGAAAACCAGAGATTTGGCGGCGCTTTGGTTGCGGAAACCCTAAATCGGAGAGGGGATTTGTGAGGTGACACCAACGGAAACGAGGAGCGGCGCCGGAAATCACAAACAAACCACGGTTAGACGATTATAGGAGAGCAAAAATCTAAAATATGAGGGGAAAGGAGGAATTTCTTACCAAAGGAGGCCAAAACCGAGCCCAAGGAGGGGAGGGGAGGAAAACCCTAGATTTTTCCTACCGAAAACAGCGGCCAAAACGACGAGGGGAGCAGTTGCCGGCTGTCGGAGGGGAGCAGAAACTGCTGCCGGACCCTGAGGAGGCTGCTGCCAACCTTGGAAGGGGAAGAGGGAGAGAGGCCGGCTGCCGGAGGGAGAAGTTGTCGGAGTGTTGCTGTCGGCCAGGGGAGGAAGAGCAGGATGAGGCGACGTCGTCCATGGCAGGAGGAGGCGGCGCCGACGAGAGGAGGAGCAGCAGGCGGCAGCGCCGACAGGAGGAGGAGCACCAGGCGGCGGCGGCTGCACTGCGCGCGCGAGACGGGAGCGCACAAGGGCGCGGGAGACGAGCGGTAGACAGAAATCGGGAGCGGGATTTTGGCGAGACGGGAGCAGGAGCCCTAGCGGGAGATTTTAACAGGGGAGGGGTGCGAATAGAGGGCTTAAAGGGAGAGGAGGCTGCGATTAGCAAAACCTATAAATAATAATAATAATTTGTTGTTATTATTATTATTATTTCAATTTTAGGGTTGTTACAATCCGTGATCCGCGCCAGTCCCGCGACCTGCTCCGTCCGCGATCCCACCGCGCCAGTCCACGCGCGGAGCCCTCCCTTCGGCAGCTAACGCCCGATCCAGCCCCTCCAGCCGGACCTCCTCCCCAACCCAACTTCGGTTTCTTGCGTGCATGCCACGCCATTCCAGCCGTCTCATGGGCAACCCAGACTCCACGCCTTCTCTTTCGGCCT
Organism: Dactylorhiza incarnata; assembly: GCA_033032865.1. NCBI lineage: Eukaryota > Viridiplantae > Streptophyta > Magnoliopsida > Asparagales > Orchidaceae > Dactylorhiza > Dactylorhiza incarnata. The sequence goes on along the minus strand of JAWHQI010000444.1, from coordinate 1,329,268 downwards.
CCGATCCGGCTATTCTTCGCCGATTGGAAGACCACGATGCCTCCATCGCCTCCCTCCAAGCACTCGTCCTCCGTATGGATTCCAAACTCGACGCCATCCTCGCCAGTCGCCCCTCTCCCTCCGCCACCTCCAAAGCTGATTCCCCTTCTATCTTGGGCACCCCTCCGGACATTTCTCCGCCTGCTAATCCCCCTCTGCCCACCATTGCCGACAGCCCCCGGTCCCTCGAGTTGCCCTCCTTCAATGGCACCGATTCGTTAGGATGGATCGCCCGCGCGGATCAATTCTTTGAACTCCAACAAACGCCCGACAATCTTAAAGTCAACACAGTCATGATCGGAATGGAAGGCTCCACCCTCCACTGGGTCCGATGGCTCCGTCAAACTAACCCGACACTGCAATGGTCGACCCTCCAACAAAACCTCATCAGCCGCTACGACTCCTGCTATTCCGGCACCGCGGTGAAGCGGCTCTGCGGCATCTGCCAGACGGGCACCCTTCACCAAGGATCCGCCTGAGGCCACCTTTCACCGTCTGGACCTTCCGTTCTTTGCAGTCGGCGGGATTTCGGGCCCTCAGACGATGAAGATGCGGGGACTTCTCCAAGGGACCTCGGTAGTCGTGATGATCGACAGTGGCGCCAGTCACAATTTCATTTCTCAGCTTCTGGTGGATCGCTTAGCTCTTCCAGTGCAAGCCGCCGATCGCTTTACAGTCTGCCTGGGGACGGCCACCGACTGGCCACGAGAGGCCTCTGTGCGGGCCTTACTTTCATGCTTGGTCAGAGTCCCTTCCAGGCCGACTTTTACGCTTTTCCTCTGGGCGGAGTTGATGTCATCCTGGGCGTGGCGTGGCTCCGGACTCTCGGAGACGTCAACGTCAATTGGAACCGCATGGCGATGCGCTTCTTTTGTGGGGGCACACCCTTCCTCCTGAAAGGCGAGGCCTCCCTTCTCCGCCGTGCCGTCTCTCTTCAGTCTCAGCAGAAGTCCTCCGAGGTGGAGTGGGCGGCGCCTTATGACACATTGCGGACACCACCGACCCACCACCTCTACCCGCTCCAGCATTGCAGGCCATTCTGGACGGCTTTCCAAATGTTTTCGCCGACGGGACACGCTTCCCTCCGCCTCGACCTACAAGTCATCATATTCCGCTGCGAGAGGGGGTGACCGCCATCTCAGTCCGACCGTACCGTTACGGCCACGCCCAAAAGGGCGAGATCTAGGCGCTTGTCCGGGACATGCTCTCCGCAGGCATCATCCGCCCCAGCTCCAGCCCGTTCTCGAGCCCCGTCCTACTGGTCCGCAAAAAGGACGGGAGTTGACGTTTTTGTGTGGATTACCGTGAGCTCAACAAGGCCACGGTCTCCGACAAGTACCCGATCCCCGTCATTCAGGAGCTTTTGGATGAGCTGCAGGGTGTGATCTTCTTTTCTAAGCTGGACCTTCGGGCTGGCTGCCACCATATACGAGTGCGCGAGGAGGACGTGCCCAAGACAACGTTCCACACCCATGACGACCATTATGAGTTTTTAGTCATGCCTTTTGGCCTGACGAACGCTCCCGCCACCTTCCAGGCTAGATTGCAACTCACAGAGAGAGGTATAACCACACAGGAGGGATACGAAATATGCGGAAGAACAAGAGAATAAGAACACAAGAACACAAAAGGATATTAGAACACAAACAAAACACTCAAACTTTATTACTTAGAAACACTGGCCAAGACTGAGATGCCTTAAACCATTACAACAGACTCATATTTATAGTAGTCCCGGAGGGGACAACTTACATCACACACAACCTTATCACCAGTGATAAGATTCCTTTCTTCTGCGGCAAGTTATTCCTTTCTTGACTTCTACGACACGCCAAAATAACTTTATATCTTATCGTACAAGATAAGATGCCTTACTTGACTTCTACGACACACCAGAATAACTTTACGTCTTATCGTACAGGATAAGATTCCTTCTTCTTTACATGTCACACAAACATACATCACACACATTATTATTACTGGAAGTAACTTTGCGCTTTCATCCTTTCCCCCTGGTGAAAAAAGGTGAAGGCTCCACGTCATCTTCGTCGCTGCTGTGGGAAGAGGAAAGTTTTGGACGAGTTCTTTCGGGGAGCCTGTAGTCCGGGTGATCTCGATTGTTTGGATCGGCGGTAAGCATCTCTAGACTCAACTGGAAGTGGCAGTGCTGGATTTCTTCAATATACCAGAGTGGAAGGACCGCGGGATTTCGCCAGTATGCTGTAGGCAGGTCCAATGGAACGTCTGTGATGGGCACGCCATTAATAGTACAAAGGAGTGCTTTATGATCAATCGTTGGAATCGGGCTGTTGTATTCTCGTTCATGCCAGAATGTACAATATTAGTCTCTTGTAATGATGGTACCACCTTCTGTAATGCTCAGTGATCTTTGGCACTCAAAATGAATAAGAATATATTTTTGTTCCCGAATTCCATTTAGACTGTTTCCTTCGGGCCTTAATTTGCCGCGCCAAAAGCTGTTGTCACCAAATAAGTTGAGCCATTTAAAGAGTTGTTTGTGTTTTTTCTTACACGGCTGCATGTCGATTAGGGCGTTTTACTGAAGTAGTCGTCCTTTGTCGAAGATAACTCCAAAGGGGCAGGTTTCCATGAAGTACCAGAGGACCATGTAAGCTTCCTTAGGAAAATCATAGTAAAATTCTTCCTTACAAGTAAGGATGGTTAGGAAGGGAAAACCGGGATGTAATGGAAAACTGGTAAGAGGACCTTCGTTTAAGCCGTATCGTCTGACATAGATTTTCTGGAAAGTAAGCAGACAGGGTAAAGATCTCTTCTGGAGGACCAGATAGAGTAATTTGTCCTTGATGTGCGCTGGGAGATCTTTTGGTTGAAAGCAGTAGATGACTGGGAATACCATTGAGATCGTCCTCTGGGTTCGTGATAAGAAATCTGGGAGGAAATTGGTTTTTTCCCTTGATGTGTCGGGCTTCAAACTTCCACTGAGAGAACCAATTTGCCCATCGTAAGAGCTGAGCCTGGGGCAACATCTTTTATTTGAATTGTAGCATTTTAGGGAATGCTGACATATCCATTTCTATCAGAAAATGTTGCCCAATAAGATGAAATTGGAATTTCTCGATACCTCTCTTCACGGCTAGGATTTCTTTGTATGTGGAGTGGTAGTGAAGTTCCCCGCTCTTGAAGGCTCCGCTCTTGTAACCGCATAATTTTCGCTTGCCATCTATTTCTTCAAGTAATATAGCTCCCCAAAAACGATCGCTGGCGTCAGTTTGAAGGACCCGCTTGCCTGATGATGGGATTTGGAGTGGTGGCAAGTTCTTCGTTAGAGACTTCAATTTCCTGACAGCATCAGTGCATGCTTCATTCCAGGGCGGCGCTTCTTTTTTGAGCTGATTTGTGAGAGGCGTCCTGAGCCTGACCAAGTCATGAATAAACTCTGCCATATAATTCACAATACCCAAGAATTGTTGAACCTGCTTGGTTGTTAAGTCCTTATCCGGGAAGTGATCTAATTGGGTTGCAATATGTGGCTGGAGCTGATACTGGCTATTTGATATATGCATTCCCAAGAAGTCAATATTAGTTTCTCCAATAATCATTTTCTTCTCGGATAACATAATGCCATATTGCTTAACCAAATCATGAAATTGTGAGAGCAACGTATGATGAGAATCAACATCAGGCGAGAACAATAGGATATCGTCGATATAGACTAGAGCATGATCCATAATGGGCTGGAAGATCCTTGACATAGCTTTCTGGAATAGAGAAGGAGCCGGCTTTAGCCCAAAGGCTACCACGGTCCAATGATAGTGTCTTTCGGGGATGCAAAAAACCAGTCTTTTGCCGATCATTAGGATGAATACCCAGCTGCCAGAATCCTGTTTTAAGATCGAACTTGGAGAAAATCTTTGCCTGAGGAAGTTTTTGGAACAGGACCTCTCTTTTTGGTAGAGGAAATTTATCATCTTCAAGAAAATGATTGAGAGGCTGGTATTTGATTACTAATCTCATCTTTCCTCGAGCTTTTGCTCGGACCTCTTGTTCACATAGAAGGCTTCACAAGCCCATTGTGATTTTGTGAGCTCGATCAACCCCTCTTGGTGCAACTGTTCAACTTCTTTTATAGCAAGTGCATAATGATCTGGGTTCATACCTTTGTGGCTTGCCTTCGTGGGGTTGATATCTTCATTCTTCTTGAATGGTAGGGAGACGAAGAATTCAGGATTCTTCCATAGAGGATGATCACACTTATGCAGGAATTCCGTGTGTGATTCTGCGCAAGAGGTGCGGGCAATGTCGTACCTGATGGGGCTTAGAACTTCGGTAAAGATGCAGGGTCTTTGTCCATGACAGTAGATGATTTTTATACTTTAGCCCTTCCTTGTTCCACGAGATTCTTTTCAGAGTGTAATATGTCAAACCCAATGAGTAGGTCTTTTGTAGGGAGTTCCGATCCATAAACTTGATGCTTGATAATGTATCCTGGAAAGATTTGAATGTTGATTGGCTTACTAATCAAAGTGATTGTGAAGGAGTCACCGTTTGCTGCTCGGAATGATCTGTAGCAGGAGTTCCAACATTCCTTTGGTAGAATGTTTGGCTTCATGATGGAAGATGCGGCTCCCGTGTCGAAGAATGCAATCACCGGGATAGGCCTATCCCATTTTCCCGGGAAAATTTGGATCTTTGCAGAAGGAGTTGGCTGGCAAAGAAGATTGTCACCAGTCGTGAGAGTGTACATGTTATCATTAAGAGAACCATATCGTCATCAGATTCAATAGATGAGTCTGATAGATCTGCTCCCAGGGCAAGGATTGTGTCAGTGCCTGCTTCATTATCCATAGAAAAGAGAGACTCGATGTCATCGTCGTCTATGTCTTCTACCTGAGAGAGTTTTGCAATGAGTCGCGAGCTCTTCTCTTTGTCTGGACATTCTTTGGCAAAATGTCCCTTCTACCTGCATATATAACACCTTGATGATTTTGTATTCCCCTTCTTTTTTCTGAGAAAGTTCCACTTCTTCTTCTTGGAGAAATAATCTTTTCCACCGCTCTTTTTATATTTGAAAGATCTATCTTTCTTCTTCTTATCGCACACACATGATTTGTCCTTTCCGCATTTGATCTGAAGATCATGGCGTTCACAGGCCGACCCGAGGTTCTTACTTTGTGCTTCAACTTGTTTGAGGAACCTCTTCTGGTTGCATAATTTTTCCAGTGAAAGCAATACATGCTGATATAGCTCACCAATGGATGTATGACTGATCGGAATGTTTTTTACCTGGAGGAGTCGAGATGCTTCGTTCCCAAGAGGTTCGGGAAGTGAATTTAGAAAAGTCTGCTTTAGATTGACGTCGTCGATTCCATTGATAGCATAGAATCGTTTAGACATCTTCTCATAATGGTCTTCCAGATCTTTTCTTTTATATGAGCAACATCTCATGGTTAAGTATTCCTCTCTGGCTTGATCAGTATAATGATTCCATGCTCCCAAGAATTCATTGTGGACATGCATAACTAGGGTATCCACATTTGGACTTTGTTTGATCATCTGTTGTCTGTATGGTCCTAGGGCGATCCACCATTGCCGTAGTAGACCATGAAACTTTGACACAAACCTATCTGCGACGACAGGCATTGTTGTTCCTTGCTGTAACAACTCTGCAGTGCACCAAGCATGCATTTCGTAGATTCTGTCACGCCATTTTGAAGGTGGAATATTGTCAAATGAGAAGCCACTCGAGGGATCATTCTGGAATTGGCTTGGTTGCTCGGGCCCTTTATGAGATGTTTGACCAAACTCGTAGGTTTCGTCATCTTCAACAGTTGGATCATCTGTAGGGGGGTCAGCCATTAGGATGTCGAGGGACATGCTTTCATCATCTGAATCTTCGGAATGCTTCTCTTCCAGGGATGGTGGTTGTTCTAAAGGCCGTGGCTGTGTTGCTATTCGCTTCAGCAACGCGGATATAGAATTTTCAACCATAAGTTGGGAAGACGGTTGTGTTGTAGGCAACTCCTGGGGGGAAGATTCTTTGGATGGTGATTTTTCTGATTTTCTTTTTGAAGATTGGGGTGCATCATAGCGCCTCGGGAGGAATGCCGCACTATTGAAAGGGTTGTGGTCAAACGGGGAGAAAGTTGATAGTGGTTGGGAATACGTTGGGAGTGGAGGTAAATACGAGGAGTAAGATGGGGCTTCATAATATCCTGGGGAATGATATGACTTTTGGGTTTGAATAGAATGAAGTTGGGCTTTTAAACTTTTTAGCTCCGCCTCCTTTTGAGCCAGAATTGGCGAATTGAAAGGGACAGTACTAACCAGCTGGAGTAGTTCATGATGCACAGATGTTATCTCTTCTTGCAGCTGCATCGTGACTCTGGTGATTGTTGAAAGCCCGTGGTCGAGCCTTTTCTCTATCGTCTGCTGGCTTGCAACTATTTGCTTCAAGACTTTGTTTTGAGCCATAGCATTTTCAGATTGCCAATTCAGAGTGGCCTCAGCATGACTTACGTGCTTCGTCGTTCCGTCGGGATTTTTTGTGCTCGGATTTTTTATCTTCCAAGCATGGGAAGTTCTATCTTCATCAAACTCGGTTGGAGGGAATTCTTCATGATAGGATGTCAGCTGGAACATGTTGATTTCTGGTTCTTTAGAATAAAGAACATAATAGTCAAATTTGCCAGACGGCTCACCAAGCAATCCGACTCTTGGATCCCCTTTTTCATAGCGCTCCTTAAGCAGTCGCTGTGTTGACTTTCGTTTGTTTCTTTTCTTTCTGAGTGAGTCATCATGATCAGAATCATCATCGTTACGTTGATCTGCTCCACATTTGGCACAAGAGCAGACGTGAAAGAACTGATGACCATCTTCGTCTTTGAATTGATATACAGGTAGTCCATCGGATCTGAAAGAAAGGATGGGCGCATCGAGTCTGAATCCATTATCTTCAATTAAGTTTATCTCCGAGGTGAAGATGGGAGACGTGCTGGAAGAGGAGTCTTCTTTGTTGAACATGATTTCCTCCGCACCTTCCTTTTTCCTTATGAAGGAAGATTGTACAGAGTGAATCGGCTGATTATCACTCCGTATCTTCTCATAGTGTGTGACCCATGATTCAGGAAGAAGTTTAAGAAGCTCATCTCTTGGAAGTTGCTTTGGGACATGACACACGAGGAGCCTGCACAGACATCTATCTCCAAGTAGAGGGCTTCATCAGTGTCTTGAGGAAGAGATAAGTCAAAGGAGTGATTCTGGACCCGATAAGCCATTTGATAGTGGAGCGTAGCAGCATAAGTTCCCGTGACTTGGGGTGCCCCGACAATTTGAAGTTGAACTTTAAGATTGTTGTAGATGAGCGGATCATCAAGCCTCAGGTTGAAGTTTGGAAACAGCGTTATGAATACGGTGCCAGCATTTAGGGTAGTCTGAACAGTTGCGATACATGCATGGCCGTATTGCTGAAACCTTGTATCCAGTAGAGCTAATCTAGCAACTACCGGGAGGCCTTTTCTCGCGTGCAGAGTGAGAGCCATTCTGACTGCTCCAAAATGGATATGGGAATAACCCTGGGCTCTCCATTGCCCTGGTAGTGCTTCATCCAGTCGTATAGGGAAGATCTGTTCTGCTTCCGTAGCAGGGATGGGCACTTGTTCCAGCTTTGAGGCTAAGACAAGTTCCTTTGCAGTGAGAGACTTGCCGGAAGTGAAAGCTTGCCTGAAGACTCGAGAAACAGGATGATGCTTCTTCGTGAAGGTCTTGTACGGATTTAACAAGGGAAGGTCAGTTACCGGGATTCGACTATCTTCAGAGAGGTAATCGACCTTATAGAGCGGATCAAACTTTTTTGATGTAGAAGGTGAACTAAAGGAATTACGAGGATAAGAGAAAGAAGAGGAACGGGTAACAGGATTTGGATTTGCCATAGATGTAAGAGTCCTTACTTCTCAAGAATCCCCTCTGGTGATTAGGTGACTTGCTATCACACCGAATGATACAACCGTCGCTAATTCTTGTGATAATCTGAGCATATATCCCCAGCCGCACTCCTTAGCAGCCTCTGGTGATTAGGTGACTGACTACCACCAGCGAGTGCGCGAGGAGGACGTGCCCAAGACAGCGTTCCACACCAATGACGACCATTATGAGTTTTTAGTCATGCCTTTTGGCCTGACGAACGCTCCCGCCACCTTCCAGACTAGATTGCAACTCACAGAGAAAGGTACAACCACACAGGAGGGATACGAGATATGCGGAAGAACAAGAGAATAAGAACACAAGAACACAAAAGGATATTAGAACACAAACAGAACACTCAAACTTTATTACTTAGAAACACTGGCCAAGACTGAGATGCCTTAAACCATTACAACGGACTCATATTTATAGTAGTCCCGGAGGGGACAACTTACATCACACACAACCTTATCACCAGTGATAAGATTCCTTTCTTCTGCGGCAAGTTATTCTTTTCTTGATTTCTACGACACGTCAGAATAACTTTATATCTTATCGTACAAGATAAGATGCCTTGACTTCTACGATACACCAGAATAACTTTACGTCTTATCGTACAAGATAAGATTCCTTCTTCTTTACATGTCACACAAACATACATCACACATTATTATTATTGGAAGTAACTTTGCGCTTTCATCCTTTTACCATGAACGACTTGTTCCGCCCAGCTCTGCGCAGGTACATATTGGTATTCTTCGATGATATTCTTGTGTACAACTCATCCTGGCAGGCTCACTTGGATCACCTTCGCGCCACCCTCACCACCCTCCGGGAGAACGCTTTCTGCGTGAATCCCAAGAAGTGCGTTTTCGGCCAGATGGAGGTCAACTATTTGGGCCATACTATTTCGGCCAATGGGGTGGCCATGGATTCAGAGAAGGTGCAGGCCGTCCTTCAGTGGCCCACTCTCCGCTCCCTCCGCAACGTCCGCGGGTTCTTGGGCCTCACCGACTATTATCGCCGGTTCATCCGGGATTACGACAAGCTTGAGAAGCCGCTCTCCGAGTTGTTGAAGAAGGAAGAGGCTGGAAGGTTTTAGTGGACATCCCTAGCCGACGGTGCCTTTCGAGCCCTTTAGCGAGCTTTGAGTACCGCCCCAGTTCTCGCCATGCCAGACTTCTCGCAGCCATTTGTGGTGGAATGCGACGCATCAGGCTCCGGAGTCGGTGCAGTTTTAATGCAGGCCGGACAGCCTATAACCTATTTCAGTCGGACGTTCGCCTCCACCGTTCGTCCCCGCTCCGCCTACGAGTCAGAGCTGATGGTCTTGGTACTCGCTGTCCAGCACCGGCGTCCATACTTGCTGGGCCGCCACTTCACCGTCCGGACGGACCTTCATAGCCTTCACTATCTGCTTCATCAAAAGATCGCAACCCCGACACAGTAGATTTGGGTGGCCAAGCTCAGATATGATTTTGACATTGAGTTTCGGGCCGACGCGTCCAACCGTGCAGCCGACGCTCTTTCCCGCCACCCGCGGATACCCCTCCTGGCGGCCATTTCGCGTCCCTATTGGGAAGATGCCGACATACTGCAGCGGGAGGTGGCCGCCGACCCCACCCTTCAGACGATCGTGCGGGCTCTCCACTACCAGCAGCGCCTCGTGATCCCCACCTCCTCCCAGTTGATCCCACGCCTGCTCGCCGAGTTCCACACCACTCCCGAGGGAGGGCACGCAGGCGCCTTCCGGACGTACCTCCGCCTCGCGGCCTCGCTTTACTGGCCCGACATGTTTCAGAAGGTCAAGGCCTTCGTGGCAGCGTGCCTTCCATGTCAGCGGGCAAAGTACGAGGCCACCTTTCATGGGGGTCTCCTTCAGCCCCTACCCACCCTCCACTCAGATTTGGGAAGACATTTCCATGGACTTCATCTCTCGCCTACCCCGTTCCAAGACTTGGGATTGTGTTCTGGTGGTGGTGGACCGCCTGTCCAAGTACACACACTTCATTCCGCTCCGCCACCCTTTCACAACCCCTCTTGTCGCCGCGGCTTTCGTCGATGGCATCGTCCACTTGCACGGGATACCGCCCTCCATTGTCAGCGACCGCGACCCGCTTTTTCTCAGTGCCTTCTGGCAGGCTCTCTTCAGGATGCAGAGCACACAACTATGCATGAGCATAGCATATCTCCCGCAGACGGATGGCCAGTCTGAGGTCATGAACCGGTGCCTCGAAACCTACCTGCGATGCTTCATGTGCGACCACCCGCGGGCGTGGGCGGAGTGGCTATCTTGGGCAAAATACTCCTTCAACACCTCTTTCCACTCTGGCACCGACACTACTCCGTTTGAATCCGTCTACGGGCGTCGCCCCCCAGTCTTGAGCCGCACCCTTCCGGGGGAGTGCGCGGTGGCCGCGGTGGACAACCTTCTTCGAGATCGAGATTCCATATTCCAGCAGCTACGCCAGCACCTTCAGCGCGCCCAGGACCGGATGACGATCGCGGCCAACCGCCATCGCTGCGACGTTCAGTTCAGCGAGGGGGACTCCGTCTTCCTCAAGTTGCGCCCGCACCGCCAGGTCTCGGCTGCTTCTCGGACCCATTCCAAGTTGGCGGCCAAATTCTATGGCCCCTTCGAGATCCTGACCCGAGTAGGCACTCAGGACTACCGCCTCCGCCTTCCGCCCGAGAGTCGTATCCACCCGGTATTTCACGTGTCACAGCTCAAGCGGGTGATTGGAGATCATCCGGCTGAGGGGGCGCTTCCACCACCGGATTCAGGCACTATGCCACCAGCAGTTCACCCCCAGCGCATCATCGACACTCGCACGACACAACAAACGCGGATCAGGCAGTGGAGCAGGTTCTGGCTCTATGGCAGGGTCTCCCGGACTCAGAGGCTACGTGGGTCGACTGGGACGAGTTGCATCAGCAATTTCCAGATTTTTGCCTTGGGGACAAGGCAAATTTCCCAGCGGGCGGCATTGTTACGAACGGGCGACGGGGACGGCGAAGGCGAATGCGAAGGGCGGCCGCCGGTGTGGCAGGTCTATCGAAGGAGGGAACACGACACGCGCGCCGAAGCATGAGGACGGCGCTGTATCAGTCTTTTATTCTCGCACCGTACTATTGTATTTTTCCTTTATGCACCGGGCAGTATATAAGCCCGGGGTACTCTTGTTTTGGGATTATGCTGAATTATTATTGAGTCTTGGAATTTCTCTCTTCTCTCTTCTCTTCTCTCTTCTCTTCTCCTAATCTCTCCGCTTGGAACCCTAGTCTAACAAATAACTCCCTTGAATTTCCAATAAAATTATATTTAATAGCAAAATATGTCAAACTAGAAATTTAAATTCTTTTTTTGTCTTTCAAAACCTAAAAGAAACCAGAAATAATTAAGATACATGCAATTAGACGTTGATGGTGCTGGAAGCAGCAAGAAGAATGAGCAGAGAGCCCAAGTAGTTAGCGGATGTTTTGACTGCTATTATCAATTAAAAGAGTTGACATAATCGACTTGCTTAAATTTGTAGAGAACGTTTTTACCAAAGCCCTTGGTAAAGACATCATCAATTTGTTTGCTAGATGGAACATAATGAGTGCAAATTACACGCACCTTAGTTTTAATGTTTATCAATTTCAATGTGTTTAGTACTATTTCGTAGAACATGACTATGAGCTATGATGTTAGATCCTTTATTGTCACACTATATGCAAATTAGGTCTTGCTTAGATAGATATAGGTTTGTTATAAGGTTATGCATCCATATTGATTTGCACATGTC